>VOSG01000253.1:0-29791 GCA_009761265.1 Halicephalobus sp. NKZ332
TGACAGATATCTACATCGGGCTCTATCGCGATACTACAGATCCCGTTGGTACAATGCACTGGACTGATGGAACATCTGTTAATTACAGTACTTGGACCGAAAATAATGGATTCACATATAGTGAAAAACTGTGGACTACACTTGTTGTTGACCCTGTTTCAGGACGAGATATTTATAAAAAATTCAATGCTTGGTTTTCAAAAGATATACCAACCGCAAGAGGATTCGTTTGTAAGAAACAATCGAATGAAGTACCACAGCAAGGAACTTCCAATGCTCTAAATCCAGTTTGCCTTCTGGGGTCGACTCCTTCTTCCCATGATCCTACGCTCTGTTACTTCATCGTAAACGAAACAAATACTTTCGAAAATGCAGAATCTCTCTGTCAAGCACATAATGCTGCTCACCTTCCAAAAATTAACGATTTATTCACAAATGTCTACATTGGAAATCTTGCGAGATCAAACGGTTTCGATAACGTCTGGATCGGGGCAACAGATACTATAATTTCCAAAGGAGAAACCTGTAGTAATTGGTACTGGACGAGTGGGAATCAGCTTCTCTCTTTCACAGATTGGGCCCCTTCTGAACCTTCTTCTGGCGACTGTGCAATGTTGTCTGTGAAGGATGGTTATTACTGGCATAGTCAAGATTGTAATACTTTTTTACCAACAATTTGTCAACTTCCAGCTGTCTACAGTATTTGTGACCCAGATTGGAATTACTTCAATGTAACTCATATGTGCTACAAGACTTTTATTAACCCTCTACTGGCTCCCGATTCTGAAGTCTTCTGTCAAGCCAGAGGAGCTCATTTAGTCTCTATCCATAGTCAAGAAGAAAACGAATTTGTTGTCAGTATTTCTGCTTCTGGGATTACTATACCTAGTTGGGCAATAATGTCCATTAGAATTGGAATTTATCATCTTAGTATAGATCCTGCTAAAGTTTGGAAATGGACTGATGGAACTAATGTGAATTATACTAATTGGGATGTTAATGACTATAATTATGTAAATAGTGGGTATGCAGTCATTTTTTCTGATCCCCTCACTGATTCACATTACTATAAAAACTGGGATATTTCTAATCCTTCAGATCAACTCTGGTCAAGAGGATTTGTGTGCAAGAAATCGCCGATGAAAGTACAGTGAACTAATATTGTATCGAGTTTATAATTTCGTCTGAATAAACAAATCAATTGATTGTCGAAAGTTTTATTTTTAATTATCGAAATCTGAATATCTTTGAAATTTTCAGAACAATATAAACAGAGAACTCCACAATCCCTCTGTTCAAAGTTTATATATAAAACGTAAATTACGAAATAAATAAAGTTAGACCAGAAATCAAAAACGGAAAATTAGATTCCATATGAGCACAAAGGATATCACATTGATATTTGAGCATAAATAACAGTGGGTTTAATAGAATTTGAAGTAACCTTTAAGCAAAAGTTCAGAAAAGCATAATTTTACTCTCTAAGACAGGTTTTCCAAAATTCTTATCTAAGGAATGACAGTTTTCTCAATAGAGACGATTTCTAACTGGTTGTTATCCTTTTTCTGGATTCAATGGCTTTCTTTGTCTATGTGAGTCAAGTTGAATCTCCCTTTCTTCAATTGCTTTCGCACAAATATTTTTTCACGTTTTTATAAGTTCGTTTTTTCCATATACTGCTATAGATTCTTTATTTTTTCACTGTTTATAACTTCTTTTCCCAATCCTCATGTTTTTCACACAACATTTCTTCAATTTTTGTTTTTCCTTTAGTACCTTCTAAATTTAAAAGACGATCAAAAATTCTGATTCTAGTATATTTCTCAGTGATAAGCGGATGAATGAAATTTTTCGCTTTAAATTTGTTATCATCTTTTCTTGTTTTCTCTCGTATTTTTCTTATATTTTCATGCTTTCTTTTCAATGTCAAAGTCCCCATCTGACGAAAGTTCCGACCGATTGATCCGAAGAACCGATAGCCTTGGGCCCTGCGTGACGAAGCCGGTTCTCCATTTTTCTTTAGACAAATCCTTCCTTCATTACGTAATTTCCACGTGAATCTTCAAAATTCCTCTTCTAATTTTTTTGTCAACCTTTATTTTACCTGTTTTCGAAAAAGATTGTTTCAAAAATATTAGTAACAGGAAGTGAAATTGATATATGAAATGGATTTTAGGATGACGGAAGAGTGCACTCCCGGACGAAAAGCTCTCCTCGGAAAATGGCAGCTGGATCGAGCGGAAAACTTTGATGAATATATGAAGGTGAACAATTTCTTGATACTTAATTTTATTGAAATCTTACAAAACAGTTATTATTGTTTCCAAAATTCAACGAAAACCAAAAGCCTTAAAAAATTTCATCAAAATATACATTCTCAGTTTTATAAACCTTGTTCTTCCAGGCCATTGGAATCGGAGCTTTCAAACGAACTATCGGGAACTCCATCAAGCCCGTCATCGAGATCACTGTGTTGAACGATGGAGCATGGCAAGTCGCTGTTAAATCCACCTTCAAAAACCAAGAATGGAAGTTCAAATTAGGTGAAAAAACAAAGCAAAAAACAATCGATGGCAGAACTTTTTGGATAACCGCCTATTTCGATGGCGACACTCTTGTCGAATATCAAGAAACATGTCCCGACGACCAAAACGCCATTCCTTCGACGATCAAGAGATACATCAAGGACGGCGAGCTCGTTGCTGAATGTGTTGCTGGAGGAATTGTCGCTTTCCGTTACTTCAAAAAACTTTAATTGTATAATTCTGTACTACTTCGTTTTTAATTATTTTTATTTACAAATAACTTGACCAATATAAATGGGAATTATGGATAACTACAAGATGTTAGATTCAGACTGAAAAGTACAGACCCGAGGTGAATGGAAAACAACCAAAAATACCTTGAGGGTCTCTATCAAAGAAGATAAAAAATAATCAAGGAGACCATTTCAAACGTTACTTCATAAATCACCGATTTAAATTAAGCCAAAGTTAACGGCTGTTTGTCTTCATCCATCTTTATGATCGAACGTTGATTCTCAGAATTAGGAGTAGTAACGGTATCAGCATACGGTGGTGGTTGTGGCATTGTAGCAAAGCCGTAGAATTGTTCTGGGTAGTGGAATGCAGCATGGGTTGCAGTAAGTTGTTCACTGATTTGACGTGCTATTTTCTTCTCACCAAGAAAACCGTAACAACGCCAAACAACGGATAAACACCAAGCATGGATCAACGTCGCGATCAAGTGTGAAACAAATTGACTGGTAGGTTGTTCAGTAGTACGGTAATGTCCAACATTGCGTTCAACATTGACAAAGTCAGAAGCAAGTTGGGCGAATCCAGCAATAATCGCGATAGCAGCCTGAAGAAAATTTATTTCTAATAAAAAGTAAAGGTTAAAAATAGACTTACAAAGACAATATAGGGAAGGAGCAAAGCTCGACGTTCACTGCGAACACCATGAATCATCACAACAACGAGGATCAGTTGAACCGCAACAGCGAAGAACAATTGGGCTGGAATTTCAAAATGATTAAAAATAATGAAATTTCGAAACAACTTTAAAAGTTCAAAAATTAAAAAAACTTACAGACATATTTAGCCGTGTATTGATTGATCCAGTGCTCTTGGGAAACATTTCCAGTAACGGCCATTACATAATGATATCCAAAAAACAAGCTAAAGACAAAACTGATAATCATTTGGACATATCCAATATGAAGAGCAGCTTTAGTAACATGGACCATTCTGCAGAGGACCTTGAATTTGTCATCATCAGGATTCCAAAGAGAATCAACACCGAGGTCATTAGAAATTCTAATACGATATTGATCCCGAGGAGGGAGAACTACCGGACGACCGGGCTTGATCACCATTTCGAAGTCGTTCGAGTTTAAAATCTAAAAATGAATAAAACTAAAACTAAAAAACGAATAAAACCGAAAATGCTGACGATGGAAAAACCGCGAAAGACTAAGTGATAATCTTTGAACATAGAGAACATTGATTAAAACTATTCCACATACAACTGTTTCGAAGATAGCAAAATTTGCCCAACACGATGATCATTAGAGAAACCAGAGCTGTTTAAACAAGAAATTTTCTCCAATGGATTAATGAATAACAACTTTAAAAAGAAATCCAATTAAATTAAATACAACAATTTTTAGACAAAAATAAACCAAGATTTTCTCAGAACTTTAAGAATAAGGAACTTTATTTAGTAAAGATGACGAAGGAAATTGAATTATTTCAAGTGAGAAAATTTACAGAATACATTTTTAAATTAAATTAGTTTTGAACAGAAAAAACCAGGAAGAAATCTCGATATAAAAATATTTTTAAAAATGAAAAAAATTGCATCATATGAAACTTTCGAAAACAGAAAAAAATCATCCGATAAACAATGACGACAGTTGAACGTGTTTAGTAGTTATGAAATTCCTTGAAATAAAATAAACTGCCAAATTAGATTATTTTTGATCGAGGAAAACCAAGGAACAAAAATTCGTCATGGGGTTATTCAAAGAGCAGAAATTCTACCTAAAAAAAGATGGAAAAAAAGTTAATTTTCAAAAATTAAAGAAATGGATCGATAAAGAAATTTGATAATTTGAAATAAGAGATAACATGGATTGGAAATCCTTCAAAGTCCTAAATCCTAAAGATAAAGAAATCCAAAAAATAAAGAAATGAAGGAACTTGGAAAAATATAAATCAATCCTAAATTTGACAACTTGAAATAAACAAGAAATAACATAAATTAAGATATCCTCCGAAGCCCCACATCTCAAATCCTAAAGATAAAGATATCCATAGAAAAACGATGACGAAACGAGCTTAAAAAACAAAATGAATCAGTCACGAGGTTTAAAAAACGAAAGTCCGCACGAAATCGATAAATAAAATCCCTCTTCAAATTTCATCAAGTTAATTTTTGATCGCAAAGTTTTAACAAATAAACAAGAAAAAAATTCGAAAGAAACAAATGCTGAAAGAAAAGATTCTCACATTTAACAAATTTCGAAATAAAAAGAAATAAATTTTCATGTTTAAAAAATTTCTGAAAAAAAATATGGAAACAAAAACCAAGCGTAAAAATCGATCGAATGAGACTTGCCAGGCTCAAACTAGGCGGCAGTCCTTTCCTATTCCTTTTTCCAACCCTCTTTCCAAAATTCTCTCTTCCAAAATTTTTTCTCAATTCTTTTTCAACCATTTTCAAACTCTATTTTTCTAAACTCTCTTCCAATCCCCTTTTCTAAAATTTTCCTAAATTCTCTTCCAATTCTATTTCTCCAAATACTTTTCCAACCCCTTTCGAAACTCTGTTCCCTAAACTCTGTTTACAGAAAAACGAAAGGACAGCGAGACTTGGTTCTTCCTCCGGTTCCCAGCTGACAGGACAGTCTGGAAGTTTCGATTCGAATCATACTCTCAGAAATCAAAAATCTTTACTTTTACAAAAAAAAACTTTTTTTCAAGAGCAATTTTGAAGATCTTGAAAAATTTAAAACTCGGGATTTAAATTAGTTTTAAAATTTTGACAAAAGATCAAAGGTTGGAAGATTTTTGGGATTATATTTTTGGCAAAGTTAAAAACTATACTACTCCATAAAATGGACCCAAGGTTAATTTCCATAACTTTTCATATTCAGAATTTTAAATTTCAAACATTAATACTAAATTTTCAAACTTCGAAATTCTGAAAAACTCAAGTTTCAAAAAAATTGACAACTTTCATCAACACACGGAACACGGTAAAGGTTGGAAACTCAAATGAGTTCCATGTCCACAACAACAGCATGACCTCGTTACCCGGACAACCGAAGAGATAACCTGTGGCAATGGGCGTGGTTCGAGCACAATTCCCTCTGGCACTAAGGAAAAAGACTACAAGGGATTCATTTAAAAAAGAATGAAATTCATAAAAGAGGTCGTAGAGTTCTCTTTACATGTCATAAATCAGGAGAAAAGGATCCAGGGATGGGGCTTTGAAATGCCGCTCCGCGTTCCCGTCGGAAACGATAAAAATGAAGTTGAAAATGACAAACAAAACGAAGTCAACCATGAGAAAATCGTTTCATCTGAGCCCCTCAGGTGACTGTGCGGTCCTAATTTCTTCTCAGTTCCCGAATCCCATAAACTACGCTATAAAAATTAAACCTTTCTCAAGTTACTAATTCAGCAGACTATGTCATCAAAAAACTGAATCATCTAAAACTCTTATAAAATTTCCAGAATTTTCTAGAATTTCCTAGAATTTTGCAGGAAATCCCGGAACCTATTTCTGAATTTAAAGATTCTAAGCTTCTAGAAAATTCCAAAGATTCATTTCAAGAAAATACCGTAACAATGTTTGTATTCAACTTTTATAGCGGAAATAGAAATGAGTATTTCACAAAACTTTCGACAAAAATTCTCGGAACTCTTTAAACTTCCGGAATTTTTAACTTTAAGTGTTATTTACAAAAGTTCCTGTCAGATTCTAAAATTTTCTAGAAATTTTTAAAAACTCCAAAAAGCTTCTGGAAATTTTTAATACTCAAAGCAGCTGAAAATTCACAAAAAAAAGTGACAGGTGAAAACTACTTTTTGTCCCATTTTTTGCCTGAGGCAGTGGGCGCTCATTAAAAAGTTCTAGAAACCTTGATTAAAATAATAAATTAACAATTACTTTCTCTCTACACACGTAACCAACTGAAAAAAGTAGATTTTTATCTTTCCCAAATCGATCGGGAAGGAAATGTGGTGATTCATTTGAAAAAAATTCTCCAACACAACCAATTGTGTGTAAAATGTCTATATTGCGTTGTTCCTATGTCCGGAAAACATCTGGCTTAGAGAAAAACATCGCTGAAGACAAACATCAATCCGATTTGTCATGGGCTAATTCAGAAACGGAAATTGAAAGTATATTAAAAGGTAGATAAAAATATAAACATGTGGGGGAGGTATATATGCGTTTTTAAGGATAAATACATATAAACGCACAGATACAAATAAATGTATATATAAACATACGCGGATATATAGGTATACAGACAGTCATATATAAATACAGGTACAGTCATATATTAAAATATATCGCCATATGCAAATATAAATACGATTATATATAAAGTCAGACATAAATACGTAGGAGGAATATATATAAACAAGTAGAAATATAGATATGCGAGTACGTATAAATATGTACGCATGTATAAACTCACGTGTATATATAGAAATACAGGTACAATCACGTGCAAGAATGTATAAACACAGAGAGTATATATAAACATCTATTAAGAAATGAAAATAAAATGCAAACAAGCAAAACGAACGTGAGTTTTCCGAAATAAGAGATGAAGAGGATGGAAAATACAAAAACATGAATAATCCCGGTGGAAAAAAATCGGTCAACATTGATACAGCCACTCGAACATCCGAATCCATAGTTTACAAATAGGTAATCACGACAGAAAGACCGGTTTCACCAACGAGGAAAATATCTTCATGATGAGGAGAACGTTTGTCAATAATAAGGAGAAGAAAAGAACGGAAAAAAGAAGTCCACAATATTATAAAAGTCGGAAATGCTTTTTTACGAAACTATCCTGGAAAGAATTTGTGGAAATTTTATGGAAGTTCTCAAAATTCAGTCTTGCATGATTCTAGAAACTTAGAACGAACTTTTAATAACTTTAAGAAAGAATTTTCACGAATATTAATTTAATCAAAAGTAGTGTTCGGTAATTTCCTTTTCGAAATCCGATTCTGCGGAAATACAAATTTAGAGGATCTAGAGGCTTTAGCTTTTCTGTTTCTCAATATTCTTAAATCCTAATTAACCAATTAGTTAATGTCACTGTTAATCGAATAAGACAGGTAGAAGAAGAAAATACAGGGATGTTTAGAATCAAAAATAAAGAGTTGATTTTTTCTGGAAGAAATTAGATTGCTGACTCCTCTTCGCCCTTGGATCCCTTGCCCCTTCCATCCCCGGATCCCTAGCTCAGTGACCACTCCCGTAAGGGATTGTTATCAAATAAAATGAGAAATTTTGGGCTCTGGTCACATGAAAGTCCGTAAACAAAGTCCGAATATTGAAGAAAATGAATTTCAGATTCTAAAGAAAGGAAGTAAAGTACAAATTGTCTGTGTTGATTATTTCAAATTATTTCCTATTTTTTTACATGAAAATCAAGACAGAAAATATTCAACGAAAATGACAAATAGAGTCCCTGAAAGAAAAAGGGATCTAAATTTTTTACCAACTTCTACCGAAATTAAAAAGTATCTCAGGAATTAGAAAAAAAGTGCATTAAAAATAAAAAAGTCATCTTAAAAATAATTTCTATCTAAATTTATTCCAGATGATCATCAATTTTTAGAAAACGAAAATTGACCGAAAGCTAGAAAGAAAATTTCGACTTTCTTGTTTTCGGATTTTCCTCATTTAAAAAAAATTGAATTTTTAAGAATCCTTCCAATTTAACAAAAATTGAATTTTAAAAATTTTCTTGAATTCTCAGAAATTAGTTATTTTTAATTTTTGTATTGTGAACAAAAAGTTAACCAATAAAATTTCAAATTTCAAAAAGATTATCCTCTAAAGTTTTTTTCCTCGAGGGAATCTCTCAATTAAACTCGATATTTCTTTGATACAGTTTTGCGAGGATCATTTATCTTTGTCCAGAGACTTTTGTTTTTCTCGAACGGCCGGAGTTTCCAGAATCCACAAAACATTCTCGAAACGAAAATCAACAATATAGGATATTCGTTCCGGAAACATGTCGAAAGAATGCATCTTTAAATTTTATAAAAATATTTTCAAAAAGTGACTCCCACAAAGAAAATATGGAATTTTTCTACCCGAAGGCTCTGAAAATCTGTTTCGAAGAAATCCTTATCTTCAGTTCTTACCAAATCCCGGACAATCCAGAAAATCCGAAATTATAATTTTACAATCGAAGCCCTAAAAATGCCAAATTGTCAAGATTCATCCAAAGATTTATACAATGAGTAATAATGACCTCTTTTTAAATTTTTTCGAATATTTTACAACATTAATCATTTTCTGAAAAAAGTGGAAATTCTCATCGGAGTCGTTAAATCTCTTCGAAACTTTTGGCTCTTTCAGACATGTTCGTTCCGGTCCTATTGATATCACTCGAGTCTTATTTCGGTATTGACTTAGATTACCGTATTATTGTAGAAAATAAAAATGCCCTTTTAAACGTCGGAAGAGTCATCTCGAAACGAATTCTTGGAATTTCCCAGTCGAGACCAAAGATGAGTTCCCGTGTGTATTGTTTTGTAGTTCTGAAATTATTTAGTGAACTCTAAGTCGTTACATGATATTTTATAATTCCACCCGACTACCGTAGACAGCTCCCCGAAGACTCAATCTTTGTTCATTTTGACAAATTTGACAAATTCGAAAATTTAAGTAAAGCAATGTAAGTTGACAAATTCCGAAATTTGATAAATTCGACAATTCGACAATATGAGTACAAAGATGAGGGCCTTCCGCCCCAGGGAGCGATTATGGTCCGAGTTGGCAATCTGGGTCCTGTTTGGTAGTCGGGTCCAACTTTGGTAATCTAGGTCTGACTTTAACAATGCCGGTCCCGAATTGGTAATCTTGTTCTGACTTGGTAATCTCCGTCCCAATTCGGCAATATGCGTCCGAGTTTGGTAATCTCAGTCCCGGTTTGGTAATCCGGGTCTGCGCGGCAATTAGGATCTGTGCCAAAATTTCTTCAAGTGGTTTCGGCACAAAGGCGATTATTGAATAATCTCTCCTTTGAGGAGAAAATTGGGTAAATGTTGTCTTTGAGGGAAAAATTGGATAATGTTTTGTCTTTGAGAGAAAATTGCCGAATTTATTTATTTCAAGATGGGCAAATTAGATTTTTTCACAATCGTTCATCTTCCGGTTCTAAAAATTTGGATTACTGTATTGAAATTAATTTTATAGAAAAAGAACTACTGTATTGAGATTTCGTAACTAATTTTATTTTTTACAGTAATATTATTTGAAAATAAAAAATGAAAAATTTTAGGATACTCTGAAATTCGGAAAGAGGGTAATTACCTCAGCTGTCCCCTTTGTCTACACCCTGTCCAAAACGATAGTTTCCAATTTCCATCAAATTTTAATGACTTTTGACTGATTTGATTTCCTCAAAAAAGATCGATTTTCACATCTTTCTAGAAATCTAGAAATTTGCATTTTAGAAACATAAAAATGTTTTATCCCAGTCGAACAGAGGTCCAGGGAAGTACCGATCATATTTCCTCCTCCGGATGTTGTTATTGAAATCAAAAAATTAGATAAGGATCAATTTTGATCGTGCGCGAGTCGATTGTCTCTTGTCGAAAGACCCATTAAATAAAAAAACTCGATTCCTCAGATGATATCAACGAATTTTGACTGGGTTATTTCGAATGATTTTTTATATTTCTGTTATACTTGGAAATTTCACTTTATTTAGGAACTTTGGTTAGAAACTTTGAGTTCATTTTGTACAATTTTTATTTTTTTATTTGCGAAACTTTTTTTCGACAAATTTCGACTGGACTATTTCGCATGATTTTTTAAAATACTTTATCGTACTTTAAAAAGTACTATTCTACTTGACTTTAATCAGTATATCTAAAGTTATTTGTTTTGTTTTATGGAATATTATTTTATTTTAAACTTTGATTCGGAAATTTTGGCTTGTTTTTTGATTCCTCGTATTTCATGAAAGATCACTTTAGTACTTTAAAATTTTTTGAAATCAAGATCGTTATCTTTTTGTGTTTGAAGAAAAATTAAAGAAAAAATCATAGAACTTTCCAAAAAACAAATTATCCTTTATTTTTTAATTTTAGTCAAAATCATATAGAGTTATTTGTTGATCTTTACTTCTCTAAGATCAATACAAATTCAAATCTAAAGTACTTATATGAAATGAATTAAATTTTCAAAAATTCCAAAAGCCTTTAAAGTTATTTAGTTTCGAAAAAATAAAATTCTAAAAGAATGCCCGAAAAAAAAATACCCCTGTTTTTGAATATTCTGAAATTAATGCTTCTTCTCTAAAGTCAGAAATATGGCCACCGGCAATTGTCTCTGATTGGCTTTAAAGAATAATAATTTGCCGACCAAACTTTTTTGTTTATATAAAAGCTCCTTTGGCCGGAAGCCGCCGTCTTGATTTATTAAATATTATGAATTTGTTTACTCCAAGATATTACGGTCTAACTCCAGAAATTCTCGAATATTCAGTTTCGACTTAATTTTCTCCGAAAACTCTAATTTTTAGAGATCTTCAGTTATATATTTTTAATTCTTCGATTTTCGAAGTTCTGGATTTTTAAAAGTTTTACGTTTTCTAATTTTAGAAATAAAAAATTTTCGATTTTATATTCTGCATTTGTAAAATCTTGAGTTTCCAAACTACCGGAGCATTGGATTTCGGGATTTTAGAAACTTTTGAATTTTTATAGTTTTCGATTTTTGAAACCTTGGATTTTTAGATTTTTCAATTTTTGAGTCTCGAACAAGTTAGTTATTCTTACCTGCGCAAGCTGGAGTGGCGGCCCGTCCCCCCAAAAGCATACAAAAAATAAGGACGGAGTAATCACTTCAATCTTGTTCATGTCAAGTGCACTAATTCAAATATTCTGACAAATCATTTTACTTAATCAAAGTCCCCTAGATTTTCTCTTCAGGAACTTTTTCTTTTCCCATATTAATATACCTTTTTTTATTTGCCGTTTTCGTGTTTGTTTATGTTATTGAAATAATTTCGAGAGAACATTTTTGCCAAACCTAGATTCTTGAAGATCAAAGAAAATTGGCTCGAAAACGTCTTTGATCTCCGTTGTTTCCTTATTTTTCGACTGTCAGGAATAAAATAAGCCGCTTAATTTCCGCTTACTTGATTTATTTTTAGTCCTATATGCTCCCAGGGTGGGTGGACAATAGGTCAAGATTTTTTTAAATTCACGTTGTTCTTTTAGTAAAATTCAAATCAATATTTTTTTAAATAATAAAAAAAAATAACAAATTCAATTTTAAAAAGTAGAATCTTTCAAAGTTCAACTACAAGTTCTTGAATTAAATGAAATCAGAGATCCTTGAAATTCTTATTACACAACTTTTTTAAGATTTCGTAATAAATCTTCGAAATCTAGAATTTTGGAAATTAGTCTTTAAAAGTCTGTTTCAAGATAACTTTTTTGATTATGTAATAGATCCTCACAAAATAGATATTCTGAAAACTTTAGAAGATTCGGAAAATTCGTTTTGAGTTGATTTTGCAGAAACTTTTGTAATTTTCACAATAACATTGTTCTTGAAAAATGATTTTTATAACGAAAATGTAACAATCTTGCTTTTCTATACAAGTGTCCTAAAAAATCTGTTTCAAGATGATTTCGTAAAAAAATGCTTTCAATTTTTATAGTAACACCATTTTCCAAAAATAACTCTTGCAACGAAGGTTCCGAATTCTTATTTTCTTCACCAGAACCCTAAGAAATTATATTGATTTCTACAGTAGCATAATCTTTAAAAGTAACTTTTGCAACAAAAATCTCAAATCTGCTTTTTCCTCATAAGAATCTTAAAAAATTACTTTGATCCTTGCAAACTCGATTTTTGGTGAGAAAATAATAGAAACAACTTTTTGCAAATCCTTGACTTTTGTGCCGGTTTTGAATGGCTCAAGTTTGTTGATCTTCTTCTCCCCAGGCGGTCTCCTCTCGAATCTAGAGTTTTTGACAACCGAAAAATTGTAATCGAATGCTCCCGAGAACTCGATTGGCTGCATTTTTCGAGAGCTCCAACAGTCTTGATTTGATTCGAGCTCGAGTTCTGCGCAAAAGAAAAACGAAAGCAATTTGACTCAATTCAATTCAATTCAAATTCAAAGAATTTTTTTTCTTACTGTAGATATTGAAAAATTCTCTATAAAAATAGGATAAAATTTAATGGCAAAAATTAAGGTTCTTTTCTAAGTACTCTCAAAGGTCGATTTTTCGCGAAAATCTTCGAGAAAATTTTTCCCGCAAAATTCCTCGTTGATTTTCGAGAGCTAATCAACACTAAAATTCGGAAACCGCAATTTACCGATTTTTGGCACTTATCAACATGTATTTTGGGACGCAAAACAAATAAAAAGGAAAAAATAGAAATCAAAATGAAGAGTGTATTTCAAAATTTTGCTAAATCTTTCATGATTGTTTTTCCTCATGTTTTGCCAAAAAAATAGAATTCCAAAACTTTTTTTTATTTTTAAAAATCATACTTTTCGCCTTTTCCCAAAGAAAATAATGATTTTGAAACTCCAGATTCCCAAAATTATCAGTTTTCATTGTTTAACATTTTTTGCAAAAGTTTTAGGTTTTTATATTTTACAAAAAAAAGAATCATTTTACTTTTGGTTCCCTGCAATTATTTTGTAACAATTTCTTTCATTTCTGAATTTTAGCCAAGTCGTAATGTTTTTAACAAGTGCATTCTCGAGTGGAATGAGATGAAATCGAGAGTCTCGGTCGTCCCAGATTGCAAACAAGCAGAAATACAGCCAATTGAATCATCGGTTTTTCGACTACGGTATCACACTAGATGTAATCCGGGTCTGAATTTAGGAGTTTTGCTTTTTACGGACTGAAGCGGAAAATTTTCTTTTAGTTTTTCTCTTCCGTTTTCTAAGAGACGAATGTGACAAAAATCTGCGAAAGCCTCCGGCGACCAATTTTATATAATGGCACGGAGGACAAATCTCTGGGAGAGAACGGCTTCCGAGAGGACGAAATTTGTCGGTATACTGTAATCAAAGGCTCTAGAATGAAATTGGAGTGTTTTATTAACATCTAATATAAATTTAATAGTTCAGTTCCCAATTTGTTTAAAATTGAAATTTTTTAACAAGATCTAATTTTGTTTTTTAAGGAAGCAGCTTTTAAGAGAGGAATGTTTTCGGCATACTGTAATCAAAAACTTAAACGGAATTAGGAAGTTTTTGTAGAATTTGATATGAATCCAATAGTTTGAGTCTTTAAAAAATCGTTCGGGAATCGGTTTTCTTTCAAAGCGGTTTTTGTCAACTTCTTGAACCTCGAGATGCCAATATCCCACGGTCTCAAGATCTAATATCCCAAGATCTAATTTTCCCATGTTCGACCACTTTGTGATCAAAGACTTTCGAACTTGTCAATTTCTTCCTCGAGACATTTCTAACCTTGTCAATTGTTTTCATCCCTCTTTATCCCATCTTTATCCCCTTTTGAACAACCTCGAATCTTTGATTTCTTTTTCTTTGATTCTTTTGCCTTAATTTTTTTAGTTTCTTTAACATTTCTTAAAAAGTTTACTTTGGTTTTTAATTTTTCTTGATTTTTATCAGTTTTTATTAAAAATTTTTATATTTTCTTATTTCGCAGATTTTCTTGGTAAATCTCGATTTACTGACTTTATGAAAATGGGAAACTGAAAAATTTTTTTAATTTCATCAAATGTCTTAGAATTTCTTTGATCCCTTCATTTTCTCGCGAATATAATTTTCAATTATTGGACAATCGACAGTTGGATTTGTCGAATCTCTCTGTTGCCCCCTTCTGGATCAAATTTCTTTCGCAAAACTTAAAAACTGATCGAAGAGAAAACTTTTGTCGTGATTCAAAAAGAAACCACTTGTTATAAATTTATTCCTTTTACGGTATTTCCCTCGAGTTTTGATTTTTTTGAAAACAATATTATTTTAAAAAGTAAGAACAAAGAATCCTACAAAGTGGTCTCGAAACGAGTTTCATAGTGTCTGGTAATTTCCAGAACTCTCATGGAAAACATCTTAGATTCCTGTTTTAGGAGTGATATTTTTTGAATCAAGTAGTATAAAAGTTGTATAAAGTGATCCCACAACTAATTTTCAACTTTAAATTTAAAGTAATTTTAGACAATTTTAAAAATAGATGGAATTCCAAAGGGCTTTGTAAATATAATTATGAAATATGGCTTTTTAATGTTCGTTGCCAGTTGTTCCAAAAAGTCGTGTTTCGTCTTGGCGAAAGTCCCATCAAATTAGCTCTGATTTTAATCAACCGAATGGCAATCATTTACGCAAAAAACGAACGACTGCAGTTTTTGATTTCCCGAGATCAGGATCTGATTGACTGATTGTCCTCCGTTCATCCTCTCAAGGGACCTTTGTCGAAAACAAAATCTTTGATGGATTGGCAAATTCAACCTCTTTGATTTAATTTGTTCATTTTGATCAGATTTTTGTCGAGAGCAGAAATTCTACTTGACCAAGACACGGAAGTGTAGAAAACCACATTTTGCTCTTGAAACAAAAGTTGGAAGAACTTGATGTTTTTCTCGACATAAAAATTTGAAAAATTATGTTTCGATTTCGACACAAATTTCTTTTTTTAATTTTTTTATCTCCTGACACGAGTTTTATTTTTACGTTTTTTACTTCTTGAGACTGATTCTCAGAACGAATGTCCTCTTTTCGAATTTCCCCGCCTCCTCACACAAGATTGTAAAATAATCTTTCTCATATCCTGGCACGAATATCTCTTTTTAATTTCTCTACTCTTGAAGCGGATTCTTGAGACGAATTTCCCCATTTCGAGTTTCTCCATCTCACGAAACGGATTCCTCTTTTAATATTCTCTGATTTTGAGGACATATTTCTTTTCGCATTTCTCCGCCTCATGAAACGGATTCTCTCCAAGCCCCTCCTTTCATAATGAATCTCTTAGAATCGAATTTTTTAATTTCTATCCCCAATCTCAATACTTCCTTTTTATTACGTCAAAAATCTTCGGATAATGTCTCTAATCCATCCATCATCCAAGTTATTTTTCGATTTGACTCTCGTTTTTTCGTCAAATCAAAATTTTTGATCTTGAAGCTATTGGTTCTTTAAGATTAACATCCCTTTATCTTCGTTTTACTTTTAAAATCAAATCTTCCGATCTCATAACTTTTACTTTTTTTATCAAATCGTAATTCTTCTAAATATTAAAAGCTTATATCCTCGTTAAATTATAATCACCTCATCTCTGTCCTTTCATTTTCTTTCAGATCAAGAAATCTTTGTTTTTCAAATCACGATTTTTTCTTTTTTCCCTTACATCATAATTTTTGAACCTAAATTTTTTCTGTTTTTCTTCGAATATAAAAATTTTTGATGCTAAAATTTCTCTTTTCCTTCACATCATAATTTTTTGATTTTGAGGTTGATGACAAGGCCCGAGGCAGTCACCGGTTTGCCGTCCCGGGGTTTTTCTTCATTTGATTGATATTAATAACTCTAGTCGAAAGAGTCCCGGAATTTGATCCGAGGGCTTTTCATAATCTTTTTACGAATGACAAGACTTGCCGCATTTTTTATCGGACATGCTAGGATTGCATTTTTTGAGGATTAAAAAAAGTTATACTTTATCCTTCAGACAATTGCGAGAGGCTTGATGAAAATTGATATTTATCTCAAATATATCATCATTACTGTAGTCATTTTATCATTTCTTAAATTTTTTTATTTTTCAGAGAATGAATTCTTTGTCTTTTGAGAAAAAGCCAGTTTTCTTTTTTTTTGAAAATTTTTTACTATGAGTAATAATAATATGTATAATTTATATATTCTAACTGACGCAAATTAACTTACTGTAGTCGATTCTTATTTTTAAAGGTTTTTATTTTGCTAGAGAAAATCAGATTTTCGTGTCTTTTCGCGAAATATAATCCCCAATTTTTTTCATTAAACACCTCCCACTCCGAATCGTTGCTACCTATAGTTACTATCTATGCTTACCGTAAAATGTGCAGCTTCGTTTGATCTAGGGATTCACTCGCCATAATTGCTTTATATTTTTTAATCCGAAAAAATTAATTTGCAAATATTTAAAAAAACTGAATTTTTTACCTCTAAAAAGATTAACTGTTTAAATATTTAAAGAAAGCCAAGTTTTTGTCTGAAAAAATCAGTTTTTTCAGGTCTTTAGAAAGATTTATTTTTTTATTTTTTATTTTTGCGCGAAAACTAATTTTCAACTTTTTCATTAAAAACCTCCTGTTGCGAAACTATTGTTAATTTCTACAGTACTTTGTGTAATCCGAGTTGATCCGGGGATTGACCTCCTGTGATCCAAATGGCCGTTTATCCACTTGTCGAAAGATTGCGAAAAATCCAGGTGAATTCCAAGGGAGTTCTCTGACCCCCAGACCCCCCGGGGGGTCGCCACTTTTCCCAGCCCCAGGAGGTGAAAAAGATCTCAATTAATTAAGACCCATATTGAGTGTCATTCCCAAAAATTCTTCTTCCTTTAAAGAAATTTTCCATTTTTACAGTAATCCTTTTCAGAATATTCCAATTTAGTCAATTAGTATCTGTTTTCGAAGCTAGAAGGGAATATTGCCATTTTGTAGTAATATTAAGTGAGCCATGAGTGTCTTCTTCGAGTGACTTTTCAATGTTGAACCAATTATTAGTCGAGCCAAGTGCGCCAAAACAATGCGAAAACAATGCCAGAGCTTTTCTGGAGCTTTTCTGGAGCTTTGATGAAGTCCCGGCTTTTGTTCTCAGCAAATGGGATCCTCGGCAACGGACCTAAAAAGAATGCAGAGAATCCGGCTTGTTTCCAAATTGTGTTTCGTCCTTTAAAAAGAACCAATAATAATTTTCTCAAATTTCATTTAAAATTACCGTAGTCAAAAGAAAGTTAAATTTATTCAGTTTCCGAATTTTTATTTTGAACATTTTTAATTTTTGGACTTTTATTTCTGAAATTTCAAAATTTCTGTATCTTTACTTTTGGAAATCTGTCATTCGAAATCTTCATCTTTGGAGATTTTGTAGAAATATTTCGAAAAATTCCGGAAATTCGTCTCCAGACAATTCTATTTAAGAAAATTAATTTTCATAATCTAATTTAAAGATAAATAACTTTTGGAAGAATTTTAATTAATTTTTCCCATTAAAAAGTTCTGGAAAATAAAAACCATTTTAAAGCTATTTTCGAAACTATTTTTAAAAAAACTTTTATGTTTAATTTTTTATGATAGTATAATTACCGTAATTTCGGACGAAAGTTAAATTTATTCAGTTTCGCAATAATCTGCGCCATTGTCTGAGAAAATTCTAAATTTCATTTTTTTCGTCAAAAGTGGGACTGAAAAATTCATTACTTTAAAGAAAAGGATGACAGTAATTGATGGTTCTCGATTTCAATTGGTTGTGTTGTTTGCATCGAGGGATTGGCTTCTTGACTTGTTTCGTTGATCGCATTTACAATTATTGCAAACAATTCTCGAGTGCGCGAAATCAACGAGAAAGTTTTCAAAACAGGGTTCGGATTTAATTCGGAGGCGGGACCCTATTTGGGGACAATTTTGTCCGTAATTTAGTCTTCGACAAATCTCCATCTTGTCGAAATCGGACTCTTACTGTATCTTTATCAAAAAATAAATTCGTATTATCTAAATTATATAAATAATTTTAGAATTAACTTTGTGTAAAAATGGGAAATTTTAAAAATTCAGAGACTGGTCTCGACACGACTATGTGGAAAGTTTAGCTAAACCCGGTAAATGTGAGATTTTGTGTTTACTTCTTTCCTACAAAATTTCGAAAACTTAGTAGCTTCCGAAAAATAGTTGATTTTTGATTCCTTTATTTCATCAAAAACGCATAAACTTCTTTGAAAATATTTTCACAAAACGTTTTTTATTTATAATATAAGATTTTTGTATCTTCCAAGTTACGAGATACTTTTCAGATTTTTTTCAGAACTATGTAAACTCAAAATTCCAGTTTTCGGTCTCAAGTGGAAAGTTCTGGAAATTCCTGTCGAGATAATATTCTAAAATTTTATGGTATTTCTTACAATAATATATCTAAAACTATACAAAACAATGATTAATTTAATTTCTTTATCTTGATTAAAAAGGTTTGAATCTTCATCCCGAGATTATTTCTCAAAACTTGCAGTAATTATTTTTTTAAAAATAGTATGATCCAAAAACCATAAAATAATGATAAATTTCAACTTTTAATCTCGACTGGAAAACCCCAAAGTTCCTCCTCGAGATCGTTTTTCAAAATTTTATGATGAATATTTCTGTCCTTTATGGTATGATTGCTATCAGAAAAACACGAAATTCCCTTAGGGCATTAAAATATTCTTCAGTAAGCCTCGACTCCGCCCAATTTTAAAAAGTCGATTAGCGAATGAAAAATGCCATGAAAGGAATAACGAAAAATGGAGAGCCAATCCAGGAAAACTAAAGGCGGAGTCTGCGCAGATTCCAAACAAAGGAAAATTGGACAGTTATTCCTACTTTATTCCTCATTTTTGGATAGTTATTCCCCAATTTAAGTTTTTAAAAGTTTATTTCTAATTTTTATTTTGGGGAAAGTCATGTCAACTTTGTTTATTATTTGAAAATGCCGTCTTTGGATTTTATTTTTTGGCATTTGGGTCGCAAAATGATTAATGACGTGGAATTAAGGAATGAAGAGATTTCACTTTCTCAATGATTGCCATTACAATCCTCCAGATTCCAATGAAAGCTGCTGGAAAAATAATTCTCACAGTCCCTGAAATTTGGGAATGTGTCTCGAGACAGATTTTAAAAAAGTTGATTCTTAATAGTATTTAAGAAAAAGATTTTGAAGACGAAAATTTTAAATTTGTATTGTTCCATTTGAGAATTTTAAAAATTCGTTTTGAGAAAAATTTTTAAAAGGGTTCATTTTTAATTTTTAATAGTGTTTTTGACAAGTGACTTCCACAAGGAAAAATTTGAGTTTCTACTTTTTCCACTCGAAATTTTCAAAAATTTCCAAAATATTCTGGAAGTGTCCAAAGTTTTCTGGGAATCCGTATTCAGACAATTCTATAATAGTATCATTACTAACATTTGTTCGCTTTTCGCCAAGAACAACTTTGGCGGAATTTACTTTTTGCTAAGCTCTTAAATCAAAGATCCGAAAGTTTCGTGCCGAGAAAAAGCCGCGGAAAATTGTTTTTGATTTTTTGAAAAACGTTTTTTTTTTTCAGCTTTTTTGATCTCTTTGGCAAAAGTTCACTCAAGTAACTCTATGGTGGAGCAGAACACTATGCCCACCATGCCGACGATGACGTCCCCGGGAATCAAGAGCCTCGACGAAAGCGACCTCAGCAGTGCTTCCGAACAGCTCTTGGCGAACTTGAACAACTTCAACAACAAACCAGAATCTTCCGACGAAGATCCCCCTTCTCCTGAGAATCCCGACTCTGGGGTCTCTTCTAGGGTCGAAAACATTCTCGATCCGAAAATGCTCCAGAAATTTTTCGGAAGTAAGTTGATTTAGAAAATTTTTCTCGATGAAATCCGAGATGAGCAATTGGCTTCCTAGATTTTCGATGATTGACAAGACGAAAATATGAAATCCGCAATTGTTACTCTTCGGTTTTTTGCGATATTAGAAAATTTAAAACATGATTTAAAAAAATTAACTTTTATAAAAATCATTTCTTTCTCTCTTTTAAATTAAAACTTGATTTCAAGGAAGATAATTTTTGTAAAAGTCAATTTTTTTATTCTTTAATTAGTTTCTTTAGAATATAATTTGAAGAAAAAACTAACTTTCATAAAAATCACTTTTTTTCTTTTTTAAACTAAAGATCTTTTTGCTTTTTAAAATTTATTTAATTTTTTGGAGAAAATTAGAGGAAATATAAATCACTAAAAATTCTGCTTTTGTTCTCGAGTGGAAATTTCATCAAAACAATTTCGTAAGAACTTTTGTTTTCTGATCTTTCATAAAAGTACAATTTTTGGAAGATTTGTGAAATCAAAAGTTTGTTTTCAAATAATTTTTAAATTAAGGTAAAATTTTATTTTTAACAATAATGTATTTTTTGCAGATTTCCCGTTCAGACCTTCTCTTCAGATGAATAACCCTTTTTTTGCGGCCTTCCAGCAACAACAATTGATGAATTTAAATGGGGTGTTCGGGGCAGGGACCTCCACCCCGGGATCCAGTAGACAAACCCCAGAAAGGAACGAAGAAGACGAGGACTTGGAAAATATGAACGGGACCGAACCGGAAGATCTCAGTTTGGGAAGGTTGGGAAAGGATAAAAAAGGCAGCGACGAGGATTCTGGATCCTTGGCCAATTCTAGTTACACTTTTGAAGAACAGTTTAAACAGGTAAGGAAAACTTATTTTAAATACATTAGAAAATACTTCCTCATAAGAAAGTCTCACAACGAGAATCCAAAAATCCTTGTCAGAACACTATCAAACTTCCAAAAATTATTTTTGGTGTTAATTACATTTCATCAAAATCAAGGAAAATTAATTTAGCGTTAGTTGCGTTTCACCAAAAAGACGGGTTTACGGTTTTTAGCTAATTTCTGACCTTTTGTCTCCGATTATTCGAAACCCGAGTATACGACCCCATTGACTTTTCTCAATGACCACCGTAAAGTCCGGAAGATAATAAAAATTGAGATCTTTGCCAAGTTTTTGTCTTCGAGAACAAAGCGAAAAGAAAAAGTTGTAAATCATCGAACATGTTTGAAAATTGAGGATTCTTTTCGCGACGAAATTGCTTCGAAAAAATCTTCGAAAAAGTCAAATTGAGGATTTCTTCGAGGAGATTACGGTAAATAAGGGATCGTAACAAATCTTTGACAATCGGGTGATGAAATAATTTGGGTTTATGGTTTTCTGGGGATCTGATTAAAATTTATTTTTGAAATTAAAAATTCCAAATTCTGTGAAAGTTTAATGTTTGAGTTCAAAGTTTATTAGATCTTGAATATATTTTAATAATTTTAAATCAAAATGCTTTAAAAGTTTTCCGCGAAATCATTCCGAATCAAGTTGCGTAATTTCTAAGAAATCATATTTCCAAATAAATTACGCAATTTTTAAGAAACCATTTTGGATGGATTACATAATTGGATGTTTGATCGGTGCCTTTGTAAAAAATCAAGAGTCGATTGCCTTTCGAAAATTGACCATGTTTGTTCTTTGTTGCGATTCTGGAGCGGTATCCTAATTGGAAGACCATTTTGAGGGAATTTTAGACGATTTTGAATTAGATCGCAAAAAATTCTGACAGATGATTTGTCAATTTTTGGCGCACTATGATTTACCGAAATAAAGAGATTTTTCCGAACATCTCAAATCAGGGGTTCTGTAATTCCTGGAAATTCGTTTCGGGACGATTTCTTTGAGGATATATCTTTGATTTTATGAAAGCATAATTTCGAAATATTTTAATTTAGAATTAATTAATTTTTTTCAGCTTTATGAAGTAAACGATGATCCGAACAGGAAAGCCTGGCTCGACGATTGGTTCAGTTTTATGAATAAAATCGGTAAATTCATTTTCATTTTTTTCTACGAGGGGAAACTGTAAGTAGCCAATCAGAATCAGAGATTTTCGAGGGAGCAATTTTGTTGACATTAGGGATCTCCGCGAAGAGATCGAGCGCGAAAAGAAGTCAAATGAATTAAGATTTGACTGTTTTCAAATTACAGTAATCTCATTTACGAAGAATCAAGGACCTCGATAAAAAATTTTTTTTTGGAGATTACAGTAATCGGTTTTGAAGAACTCAGGAATTTCAATAAAAAATCCTTTTTTTGTATTACAGTAATCTCATTTAAGAGCAATCAAGAACTTGGATAAAAAGTGATTTTTTCTAGGGTTACAGTAATCGGTTTTAGAAAGCACCAGACGAATAAAAAATTGTTTTTTTAAGATTATAGCAACTCTACTTGCAAAATTGTGACGCGAATCAAAATTCGATTTTCTCTGAGATTACAGTACTCTTATTTGTGGAAAATCAGACTTGGATCAAAAAGTGGATTTTTATAATTACAGTAACTTTGTTTAGGAAAGCCCGTGACTCGAATCCCAATCATGGCCAAGCAGGTCCTGGATCTCTACGAACTTTATCACCTCGTGATCAAACACGGAGGACTTGTGGAGATAATAAACAAGAAACTTTGGAGAGAAATCACAAAAGGGTTGAATTTGCCCGCTTCGATCACCTCTGCAGCTTTTACCTTGAGAACTCAATATCAGAAATACTTGTACGACTATGAATGCGATAGGATGAATCTCTCGACACCATCCGATTTGACTGCTGCTATTGAGGCCAATAAAAGAGAAGGCAGGAGGAATCCAGGACCCATGATGGGAGGTAACAGTCTCTCAGGTAGTCTCGGAACGAATTTGATGATGAACGGTACTCCAGGACCCGGTCATCATGGATTCCCGAACTGGGGAATGCCTTTCTTCGGAAAGTTCGGAAGTCCTTTTGGATTCAAAAGTGGTATGGATCCTTTGATATTTATTTAATCAAATTTGAATCTTTTCCAGATGATGAAAATCCATTGGCAACTTTGACGAATAATCAGCAGGTCTTGGCAGCGGCCGCGGCTGCCAGTATGGAACCCCAGAAGCAATTCGAACTTTTCCAAAGGTGAGTAGGGATTTCTTGAATAAAGAAAAATTCTTAAATATTAAATAAGTCTAAGAAGTACTATAATAAAGGATCTAAGAATAATTAAGAACTTTCCCAAAGGTTACTAGGGATTTTTGAATAAAGGAAAAACTTTTAAATATTAAATAAGCCTGAAAGACATCATAATAAAATATCCAAAGCAATTCCCATTTGTTTAAAGATGACTAAAGATCCTTTGAAATATTGAAAGGAAGTTTTTTAAATATTAAATAAGTTCAAAAAATATCGTAATAAAGGGCATAAAAGGGCTCGCACTTTTCCGAAGGTAAGTTTTTTTGTGACGAAAGAAAAATTTTTTGGAATAATAAATAAGTTTTAAAAAAAGTAATAATAAATTCGGACTTTTCAAGAGTGAATAGGGGTTTTTTGTGATAGAAAAAACTTTTTCAAAAAGATTCTTCTGACGAGGAAAGAATTTTTTTGGAATATTAAATTAATTTTAAAAAAATATGTTTAACAAGTTGAGTTTAAGGAAAAAACATCATTAAAGATAAAAAATATTTACAAAAATATGTTTCAGAGCAACAGCGGAAGCAGCTTCTCGGCACTTGTCTCAATCGCAATCTGGCCGAAGTTCGGCATCCTCTGTAGACTCGAACAAGAACAATACAGGCAAGTTAATCTCCTTAATCCAAGTCCGATCTTTTCCGATTTTCTCTGATCTTCTTTGATTTTTCAATTTACTTTTATTTGTTATTTTTCTAATTTTCCTTTTTCAGGAGTCAAACGGCCCCGACCTCTAGAAACCTCCTCCGGCCCAGCTTCGAAAAAAACTTGTCCTTCTACTAATATGAAACTCATAACGAAAGACAACCAGATGTTTGTCTCGATGGAAGTCAACGGATCTATGTATCAAGGAATACTTTTCGCTGTGGATTCAGCAAAGACCGAAAACCAAGATTTCACCGATGGCATGAATGCCTTATCTGTCCTTTTCGGAGGAGATCTTTCCTCGAGCGAGTGATCTTTCGATATTTATTAATCACCTCGGACTTCCGGTCTGCTTAGTTGAAAGCTTCCGTGTCTATTGATTCACTCTTTCTCGAAAATGGTAAAGCACAAATTTGAATTTTCTCTTTGATCTGGAACGTCAATGACAAGGTTTTATAAAATCAATAAAAGTAAAAAATCAAAACATGTGTCATTGTACAGAAATGTGATAGAAGCGAGATTTAGTTTGATAAGAATGAAGTATAAGTTAATGGAATGGAAATAGAATTAATAAACATGAGGTATGAGTTACTAAAAATACAATGAGCAAAAGAAGAAATGCATTTGTATAAAGAAATCCAATATTTATGTATATAAAAAATCCAACATTCATATATAAAGAAATTCAATATTATAATATGTATAAATCCAATCAAAAAGAATATTTATTCATCCAATCTTTTCCCTCATTTTTGTTCTTCTTTTGATCAAATTTAATTTTTTTTATTTCTATTCGGAAAATATTTTTTAGAGCTTGTTTTCGTCATATTTCCGATCATAACGATATTTCCAGGTTTTTTTGACCGATGACGAATAACGAAAAAAACTTTTTATGGTTTTGAAACCGGAATTTATTCAAATTAATGTTATTTCGAAAAGTGGATCGATAGTGATTTCAAAAAATGTTTTTATATAGAAAATAAGGTTTCAAAAAGTTTATTTTTATATTTCTTATAAATAAAATATTTTAAAATCAGAATTTATTTAAAAAGTAACCGGATCAATAGTAAATAATGATTTCGAAAGAGTATTTTTCCATAAGAAAAGATTTAAAAAAAGGAATCAATCCAGTCTTTTCCTACTTTCTGCGGCTTATCCATCTTTCTGTTCAATTTAATTTCTTCACTCATACTTAAGATACACTTTTTCTTTTCTTGTTGCAATTTGATTTTTTGTTTTTTGTTTTTCTTTATATATTTTTGTATATTTTAACAATATATAGATTTATATGCATCTATATTTTTTATCATCCTATTTTTCTGATTTCGTCAGAACACGTGGAGTATAAAGTGATCTCATTTCTCTGACTTACTCATCCTCTTGAAGTTCGATTTTTCTTGACATACATAGAGGCGATTTTATTCCCATAAAAAATAAATAGGCGTTGTCGAGAAATTGTCTCGGGACGAATTTTCAGAATTTTTTATAAAGTCCCAGGAATCTTTTTATCAAAAAAAAGTGATAAAGATTTTTTAAATGTGATTTCCTGATTTTCTCTATCAAATCTTCTAAAAAATGGAATGTTGATTCTTTCTAAAAAGTCCTGAAATCGATTTTGCTCATTTTTGTAGGGGTAAAGTTTAGCATCTTAGGGAATCAAATTATCATTCTTTCTCCTATCAATATCCAAACTCCTTATCAAGCTTCCAAAGAAAATATTTACTACTATTTCCTCTATTTTTAAGCCGATGTCGTTCATATTTGTTTTTATATAAAGGGTTCAGAACTAAAAAGTCCAATGAATGATCATCTTTCTTAAAGATTTTTAAAATATCTTTTCCAACTTTTGTCATTCAACTTCCAAAAAAATAAAAATAAATGTCTATTTCTGTCCCTCCCGACTATTTTAAAGCTGATGTTGTCCACTTTCCTTTTCACGGGGAAACGGCCTCTCGATCAACTTCGATCTTTTTCATTTGAATTTTCCGAATCCTATTCATCCTGTCAGAATCAATAGTGAAGTTTATTTTACTTTTTATGACTCACTCTTTGTTTTATCTGGAAAAATACTAAAAAATAGAATTGTTTTAAAAATCTATGAAATAATCTTTGTTTAGCTTTAAAAAAACATTTTTTCTGTTTTATCCTTTTTAAGCCAAGTTCAAAATTGAGTTCCTGCTTTCAATCGATGAAATAACGTCGAATTTCTCGCGAAAAATCTTGTTGACATTCCAGTCAATCGGCCCCCGGCTGAACTGTCAAAAGCCGAGTTGAATTTCTTTGGTTTTTTAAAACTGTTTTTATCAAAAGTAACAAATTTCTAAAAAAGATTTTTTATTAAGCTAACAGATTTCTAAACTTTTTATTAAACTAACAAATTTCTGAAAGGATTTCTAAAATTCAACAATTTTTGAGATATTTTTAAATATTTCCAAAGTTCTTTGAAGTTTTTCAAGCATTTCGAAATCAGATGAAGATTTTTGAAGTTCGTGTCGAGACCATTTCGTAAGAACTTTGTTTTCAACTTCGTAATATTTTTGAAAGGGATTAACTTTTACAGCGAAAATTTAGCATTTTTTCTATTCAAAAACTTTGGGGATTCGTGTCGAGATTAATTTGAAAAAATCATTTTTGATCTTTATAATAGTACAGCTCACATAAAATACATCAAAAGGGGTTTAATCTGATTTGTCCATCATTAGTCAAATCCAGAAATGGATTTCCTTTTTGTCCCGGATCCTAGGATTTAATTCAAATTACTCTTTTTTGTTTATTTTTCATTAAAATTCTCGTGTCCAACTTGTCCTGCAAATTCAATATTTTTACTTTTTTTAAATTTTAAATTTTCTACTTTTTGGAAAACGTTTTTAAAAAATTTTGAATTTGTTCTTTCGAATTCTAATGTTTAAAATTGATTTTTTTAAATTTTGACTTTTTCCAGATTTTGTGATGGCTCCATCGACGGTAAATAAACCAATTGGAATTGATTTTGGAAAGCTCGTCTATGTTCCACACGATTTAGATGGATTTCAATTGGGAAAATTGAGGGATATAAAATCCGATGGACTCCTCGTGGAACTTTTGGAAAGCGGGAAAACAGTCCAGATAAGTCATGACCAAGTTTTCCCTGCTGATGATAACCAACGAAGTGACGTCAATGATAACTGTGCTTTAATGTACCTCAATGAAGCTACGCTGCTCCACAATTGCAAAGTGAGATATAAGAGGAAGCAAATTTATGTAAGTTTTTCTCTAAAAATGAGTCGATGGACATATTGATGAAAAGCTCAGTAAGAAATTCAAGAAATTGAGTAATTTGTGTTTAGACTTATGTCGCAAATATCCTCATCTCTATCAACCCATATGAGCAGATCCCCGATCTCTACAGTGCGAAAACAATCAAGACGTACATGGGGAAGTCTCTGGGGACGATGCCCCCTCACGTCTTTGCCATCGCCGACATGGCCTACAGAGACATGAAGAGACTCAAGAGGAGTCAGTCTGTCATCGTCTCGGGAGAATCAGGTAATTTCTGGATTCCGGATTATAAATCCCTGATTTTGAATACTTGGATCTTGAGCTTTAATTTCTAGGTGCTGGAAAAACCGAAGCTCAGAAATTAATTCTGAAGTATCTCTGTGACTGCTGGGGAGGGGCCACAGGGGCGATCGAGGAGAGACTTCTCGAAACAAATCCTATCCTGGAGGCTTTCGGAAATGCCAAAACTTTGAGAAACAATAACTCCTCGAGATTCGGGAAATTTGTGGAAATTCATTTCAATTCGAAATTCAACGTTGCTGGAGGTCTCGTTTCTCATTACTTGCTCGAGAAATCCAGACTTTGTCATCAGAGCGTAGGAGAAAGAAACTACCATATTTTCTACCAACTCCTGGCTGGATCGGATGAGACGAAGATCAAAGAGTGGCATCTAGGACCGACGGACAAGTTCAGAGTAAGTTTCACCAAAATACGATTAGATTTGATATAGGTATACAATTTTAAATTCTTATATATGAATTTTTACAGTACTTGGCTGGTGGCTGTACGCATTTCTTCGCTTCGAATGCCTCTAGATCAAAAATTCCACCGACGAGATGTCCGAAAAACTCAAAGTTCCTAGTCGACGAGATCGTCGATGACTATGTCGACTTTCAAAGGCTGAAGAAATCCCTCCTCGACACAGGATTAAGTGAATCCAAACGAGATAACGTCTTTCAAACAATTGCCGCAATTCTTCATTTGGGAAATGTCGAATTTGAAGAAAATGTGGAAGATTCGAAAGGAGGTTCTATGGTCTCTCCTGCTTCCTCGAAATCTCTCATAATGGCAGCCAAACTCCTCGGAATCAACCCGACGGAACTCGAGCAAGGACTGATTTCCCGCGTGATGCAGCCCAATAAGGGAGGTGTGATGGAAACGATGATCTGTGTTCCCTTGAAGGAGAGAGAAGCTGCGAATGCCAGAGACGCCCTCGCGAAGTCCATCTATAACAGACTCTTCGATGAAATCGTTTCTTCTATCAACAAATCCATCCCGTTCACAGATTCAGTCAATTATATTGGCGTTTTGGATATCGCGGGTTTTGGTATGTTCATTCACACATATATTTAGTCATGTTGGATTCCTCCAAAAATTTTTAATTCTATTATATTACTTAATTTTACAAACTTTTTTCAAATTTTTCTGTATTGTATCAGTTTTATTAATTTTATTTTAGAATTCTTCGCGGTGAATTCCTTTGAGCAATTTTGCATCAACTACTGCAATGAGAAACTCCAGCAATTCTTCAACGAGAGGATTCTGAAGCATGAACAAGAACTTTATGCAAAAGAAGGATTGAATGTCCCCAAGATCGAGTTTGCGGATAATCTCGACTGTATTGAGCTCTTCGAATCTGTCCCTACTGGACTTTTGGATCTTCTCGACGAAGAAGCCAGGTTGCCAAAACCGAGTCCACAGCACTTTACCGACTGTGTTCATAAATGCAACAAGGACCACTTTAGATTGACTGTGAGTCATAAGAAATCTATTTCTATATAATCAACTTGATTTTAGTCTCCAAGGAAGTCAAAGTTGAGGGAACACAGAGACATGAGGGATGACGAGGGTTTCATCATCAGACATTACGCTGGATCTGTATGTTACCAAACTAGTCAATTTTTGGACAAAAACAACGATGCCCTTCATCTTTCGCTGGAGATGTTGATGGAAATGAGTTCGAATAAGTTGATCCAGGAACTTTTTAAACCGAAACAGGAATCTCCAAAGAAATCTCCTTCCAGAGGTGGAACGAAACTTGTCTCTCAATCTGTCAGCAGCAAATTCAGAAATCAGCTTTCACAGTTGCTAGAAAAACTACATATTACGGTTGGTTTTGATTTTTATAAACTAAATTCAAAATTCTTTTATCTCCTTATTTTAAACTAGAGCTATTAGAATACTTTATGAATATATAGGAAATATTTTCTTCCCTTCATATCTACTATTGTTCGTCTTTATTTTCTGTGAGCTAGTTAAGCTCAAAACTTTTTAATTTTTAAAACCAATCTACATCAATTAAGGAATACAATTAATGTAGAGTATAGTGACTTAAATAATCAAAATACAAAATTTTCATTTT
>VOSG01000253.1:32155-51603 GCA_009761265.1 Halicephalobus sp. NKZ332
CCTCCATTTTTTATACATATTTATATATTGAGAACATTATTCAAACACTAAGCATGATGTCTACGAGACTGTTAAACCTGTATTTTGCTTTCTTTTTATATTCTGGAACACTGAGCATGGTGGAAACCGACGTGACGAGAGGGGCAAATTCGATCATCAACCCGAATATTGCGCAATTGTTGGATTCCAAAAAAGTAGAAGTCCATATAGCAAAGCAAGGAAGAATTATCATAATCGCTTGAGCACAGGCTTGGACTATCATAGTAAATTGGAGGTTTTTGTATTCGATTTTCAAAGACTCGATCATATGGTCGTGTTTGAGGTACTGTAGAACTTTGAAGTTGAAGTAGATCGCTAGGGAATAGCTGAGTGCACATCCGAAGTTGATCATCCCGAAAGCTATGATCAGATCCGGAGACAGCTGAAAGTCTGCTGTATTTTCGGTAAAATGAGGAACTTATAAAGTTATTTTGAGGAAAAAGTAGATGTTTATTTCCTACTCGTCGTAGTGAATCTTTTCGAAAATTACCAGTTTGGCTCCAGCAAAGTTCCAAAATTTTCCGGTCGTGTTAGGTAAGAATCTAGGTCTCATTGTAATTTCTTCCAAATCTTCTGGATTGACTTTATATGCACGACAGACGAAATAAATAACGACGGCCTCGTAGACAAAAAGTCCTACATAAAATAAAGCAATTTTTGTCCAGTATAAGTCAATTCTCTTGCAAATTTTTAAATATCGAACATAGAAAGGGATTCCTATTGCATAAAAAGTCATATTTGTAGTTAAATAAAGTAGAATAATTAACATTTTTGTGAAAAAATAAGGAATCGGATAATCAGCAAAAGTGGGGGAGTAGACAGAATACCCTTTGATAGCTACTGCGTCGAATTTCGCGACAGCACAAACAAGACTAAAGCAGATGTCAATGATGCAATTTTGTCCCAAGGCGAAAGCAAAACCTTCTATCTTCCTTGATTTCCTCGTTATAAAAAGTAGAAAAATAAAGAAACTCGAACAAAACATTCCGGATACTGTAGCGTAGAAGGAGATCCCCACAATGGTCTCGTTATATGTCATTTTTTGGAGGAAATAATTTTCTATTTTTATTATAAATCCTTTCTTAGGTAATATTTCCGTTTTCAAAAATAATTGTAAAATTCCTTCAAATAGGAGTTTGTATATAAATATTTTTAGCAAATTTTATAAAGATGTCCTTGGAGAAGAATATTTATAAAAATCTCCTTAAATTAGAATTTCTATAAATAACCATATATCTAGTTCTCTGAATATTCTAAAAAATTCAGATATAGTCTAGAATGAAATACGATAAATATTTTCGTAATGTTTTTTTTCAACGAGATTAGCGAGAAAGTATGATTTAAAAAAAAGATTTATGGTTATTGCGTATTTTTCTGAATATTCTTTAAAATTATTTTAATGACATTCTATCTTTAAAGTACGACTGTAGAGATATGAATAAGATGATATTTTGAGCATGTAGAACACAAATATTCGAAAATAGATGAAGATGAATCAACTAATTACTGTTTTTATAGTTTCGAATATTTAGTTTGCCGAAGGAAAATCAAAGAATAAGATATAATAAGTGAATATTATATAACAAACTTCAAAGTGTTTTCAAAGATAAATTACTAGATTATAAATAATTGTTCACCAAAAGTTATTGAATTTCTTCATATTAAGCGAACTAAAAACAATGTGAATTGGACCTTGAAAAATGAAATAAAAACTAATATCCTGTAATAAATAAGTGTTAGAAGTCTTTAGGAAATGAATTACTGGACCATAGATAATCATCACTAAATTACCGAAAATTATCGAATTTTTCTATATTAAGAAAAACATTAGGAGTAAAGTATATTCAACTTAAAGTAAGATGAAATTATAGTTAATGTTCCGTGATATGTAATTCCTAAAAAATTATCAGACTATAAATAATTGTGCCTACATTAGTAAACGTCACTAACTCTAAAATCTTCCGGAAGCAATTTCCAGATTTATAATTCTTTAAAGTAGAAAAATAATTTTATTTCCAAAAATAAAGAAATTGATTTTTAAAAATTAAAAAATATATTTATTTAAATTTTGACAAGATCAACAAAACCATGTACTTTTTGTTTAACCATGCTCCTGAATTCCGGAATACTTAACATTGTCGAAATTGACGTCACTGCCGGAGCGACTTCTATCATAAAAGCAAAGATAATCCCGTGTTCGTACTGTATAAAAAAGGACATCCATAGGGAAACACAGGGAAGAACTATCATGAAGGTCTGAGCCGTGGATTGGACCATCATTGTGAATTGGAGATTTTTGAAATCCGTCTTTAGAGATTCGATCATATAGTCGTGCTTGAGATATTGTAAAACTTTGAAGTTGAAATAGATAGCGGAGGAGTAGCTGAAGAGAAGTCCAAAAGTGACCAGAAAGAAGACAATCATAAAATCCAAGCTGTCCTAAATTCAAATTTAATATATTTAAAAATGCCTAAATTTTTGTTTTAAAAAACTCACAACTCTTGCTCCTGCATAATTCCAATATTTGCCAGTTTTATTTGGCAGAAATTGTGGTCTCATCCTGATTTTCTCCAATTCTTCAGGAAAAATAACAAACATTGAATTCACAAAATAAATAACTATTGTTTCATAAACAATTAAAGCAAAATAAATAAGTAGAATTTTTTTCCATCGAAAACTAATTTTTTTACAAATTTTTAAATACCTTATTAAAAATGGGATTCCTATTGTATAAAAACTCATATGGACCATGTAGAGCATCGTTATCGTGAGACTTCTCGTTATTAAAGGAGGAACTTCAAAATCGAAAGAAGTTACGGAATATACGATAAATCCATCTCTTGCAAAAATATCAAATTTTGAGATAGCACAAGAAAAAGCGAAAACTATATCTATGACACAATTTTGTCCCAGAGAAAATCCGAATCCTTCGACTTTTCTGGAATTCCTCGTGACGAAGAGGAAAACGACGAAAAAAATAGAAAAGAAAATCCCGAATATAACTAAATAGAAGGCGGTTGTGATGATCAATTCGTGGTTTATCATTCCTGTAAATAATATTAAAAATAAAAACGAAGTCACACAACTATTTCTCGAAAACAAAGCAAACATTTCTCGAATGAAAAACTAATTCGTGTTTTCATTGTAGAAGCACTTTTGAAATTATATATTAGGGAAACCAGACATCAATGTTTATATAGCATTACCTCAAAAAGAAATTAGACAACTCTCATATAGAAAAGTATAAATTCCATTCTTTTATAACAATTATTAATTAAAACAAAGTCATAAAAGATAAAAATTTAATTTTCTCGGTATTCATTTTCGAAATTTTCTATAAATTTTAAAACTCACGTACGAAAAGAACAAGAGAGCACGAAATATAGGAGGTAATTAATATCTTTGCCGCTCATACTGTCTCTGCTAATGTTATTGCTAATCTCTATCCATTTGTGCTAGAGAGTCTCTTCTAAAACCGTTCGCCCACATTACGTTAATCGGAAAACTTACTCATCTCCGCAATTAAAATATGTTAATTATATTACTGTAGTTTCCTGTGCTACTTTAATGGAATGACGTTATTTATAGGGCTTAGTACAACAGGATAATGGCAATTATATTAGTGCAATAAAACTACATCACTCTTACCACTTACTGTAGTTAAACCATGTTGCTTGTGTTACTGTGATGAAATGACTATTTTCAGGGAACTCACTTTGTGAGATGCATCAAGCCGAACTCGACGATGGAACCTCAGAAATTCGATGGTACTCAGATTTTATCTCAACTAAAATGTGCAGGAATGGCCAGTGTATTGAAATTGATGCAAAAAGGATTCCCATCCAGAACTTCTTTCGCTGACTTGTATGGTATGTACAAAGAACTTCTTCCTTCGAAATTGAAACAATTGGATCCCAGACTGTTCTGTAAAGTTGGTTTTTTTAATTAATACCAAAAATTTATTGTAGACATTTATATTTTATATTAGTGAGGACTTTTTAATCGTAAAAATTCATTTTTTTAAATTGAAGATGAAAGTTCTTTTTTCAAAAATGAAACATGACGAGGTTTCATTCATTGAAGTAAATAATAAAAGATTACCCTTTTGAAAATGAATAGACTTTTTTTAAGTTGAAAATAAGAATTACTTTCTCGAAAATTAATAGTAGACAGTTCTCTGAATTTAATGGTAAATTTTTTTAGAAAATTAATTACAGCAATTAGTTTCTTATATTAAAGATCAAATTTATTTCTGAAAATTCATGGTATAGTTTACTTCTTGAAATTAATTATAATCTATTTTAGTGCCTTTTCCGTGCTTTGGGGCTAAATGACGTCGATTACAAATTCGGAATGACTAGAGTATTCTTCCGTCCAGGGAAATTCGCGGAATTCGACCAGTTGATGAAGCAGGATAAGGACCACATGAATGCCCTGATTGCCAAGGTCCAATCTTGGCTTCACAGAGTCAGATGGAAGAAGGTCCAATATGGAGCTTGGTCCGTCATCAAATGTGAGTTTTGTTTTAATCTTTAACTAAAATTTTGGGATTATTTGAAACATTATTTCAGTGGATAGAAAGATCAAGTACAGAGCCGCTGCTTTGATAAAAATTCAGTCTGCTCTCAGAGGGTATAAAGCAAGGAAAGAGCAACAACCAAGATTATCAGCTTTCAAAAGAGCTTTGGCCCTCCAAAGAAGATTCAACGATGTCGGATCTTTGGGATCCAAACTTTCGGATAAAAGCAAAGCTCAATGGGTGGAGAGGATCAAAACTTTTTCAATAACAACAAAAGAGTTGATTCTCAGAATTAAAAAGGATACAAAAAATAATAATCTCAAAGAAAATAACCAAATCCTTCAAAAATTAGAAAAAGAATTGAACTTGATTTTTGATGAATTAAAAATTCAAGTTGAAATTGATCAAAAAGAGAAAAAGAAAGTCGAGGTTGAGATGGAAAAAGAAAAAGAAAGACAAATGAAAGAAATCCGAGAAAAAAGCGAAAAAGAAAAACGAATTCAAGAACTTCGGAATCTGGATACTGTAAGAAGACAAGAAGAAATGGCTCGTGAGAAGAAAATAAAAGAAATGGAATTACAACTTCTTTTGGAAAAAGAAGTAGAACAGGAAAGAATGAAGAAAATGGAGCAAGAAAGACTCGATGCAGAACTTGCGAAACGTCTGGCGATGGAAGATGGACAAAACGTTGTTTTTGATTCAAATAAAATTAACAACAATAATAACAACAACATGAAAAATGAGAAATATAACCTCTCTGGATGGACTTATCCACAGTTGAGGGACACTATCAACAACTCTAATGGTGAGTTTTTTTATTCTAATAGATTTTTATGGAATTATAAAATATTCTGAAATTCAGATTTGGAATTACTCTTTGCCTGTCGAAAAGAACTCTCGAATCGTCTCCATCACTATCACCAATGGAAAGCGAATAATCTTCCTGCCTCAGGGATCAACCCCAACCAGAGGGCCCCGAACTCCGTCCTTTACGCCCCAGTACCCCATCCGGAAGTATCTTCGACGAACGCTCCTCCCCCCATCCAGAGGTACTTCAGAGTTCCTTTCTCGACACCCTTGGATTCTAATGGAGGTCAAATTGCGAGTTCTTCGAGTACTTCTCTGAACGGAATATGGTATGCTCACTTTGATGGACAATTCGTCGCAAGACAAATGGAAATTCATCCAAACAAAAAACCAATTTTATTAACAGCAGGAAAGGATGATCATTTAATGTGTGAATTGACACTGGACCAAACACAATTGACGAGAAAAAAAGGTGTTGAAATTCGCCCAGACGAATTCGAAAACTTATGGATAAAATACAATGGAGCACCTTATTATCCAGATAATTCGAGAATTAGATAATCTGTATAATGTTTTCCAAAATTAAATAAACTTTAATTAGAACAGTTGTTGATATAAATCTAAACTTTTAGAACAATCATAAATGAAGCAGAATTCGGATCCAAAAATTCCTAATCGCAGCCAGTACATCCTCCAAAATTCAAAAAAATAAAATTTTTATAAACTCAACAACAAATTAAAAATTATCTAAATCACATAAAAAGCGACTTAAACAACTCATTTCTTTTTTCATGAGACCATTCGACACACTCTGGTCTCGAAGCATAAAAGTTCACCAATTTCGGAACTGTCACAAACTTGATCCTCTTATCATAATTTCCCCGGGCATCAACAACTTTCTTCACCCTATTTTGACGAAGTTTCTGGAGTTCTATAAACTGCCTACTCATCTCCACTGGATCCGACGTTTGTGCATTTTTCTGCTCAATAAATTCCTTCAAAAGAACTTGATAAAAGTCATCATCGTCAAATATTTCCGGATCTATCGATGACTCTGGATTTCCTCCAATTCTACTATCATTGGAGCGTTTTTGTTGCGTTCGACGAAGAAGCCGGAATTTATCCGAGAGGACCTGAAATGATTTCATCAAACAAATTTCATATAAAAATCTTACTCTCTCAATCTGCTTCATTGCAGAAGATTCCAAAACTGCCAAGTCCTTTGAGTTTTTGCTTTTTCTTCCAGCAAACTTAGTTCTATCATCCCATTTCGTCAAGACCTCAGATACAGTTTTAGAAAACTCCTTTTTCCGTGACGATAAAGTTTTCTGGAAAGAACGAAGACGTTTAGAGTGGTCTTTAGATGCGGTTCCATTCTGGATTCCATTAGACTTAGGCTCATCCCTATCAGAATCCTCTTCTTCAATGTCTTCTTCTTCCTTAACTCCGTTTTCGCCAGATTCCTCTTCATCTTCAGAACTCTCGATTTCTTCGTCGTCTTCATCCAGCGAGTTCGAAGCTCCTTGCTTGTTCAGAACCTCTTCGACTTCCAGAAAGCCCTGGACGACGTTGAAGATGTTCGTTCTTAACTTTTCCAAGTTTTCCTTCGTCTCAGAGTCCGCTTCTTTGATCATGTTCTTAGCAGTATCCCCCCTTGGCAATTGATTAAAGACTCTCAGAGCTGCATGGGTCTTGATCGTGAGTCGCATAATAGGCTCCCAAAGTTGTAACTGGATTCGGACAGCTTCCGACTTTTCGTTTTCATTGGTTTTTGGTGTACTCATTGTTTGAATACCATCTTCTCCCTCCTCTGATTCTTCTTCGCCTTCTTCATCCTCAGCAATATCCTCATTCTCATCTTCGTCTTCGTCCTCTCCGCTAGCGACTTCATAGGCTCCGGTCCCGAGAGCTTTTTCTGAAAAATAAATTTATACAAACACCTTCAAAAACAAAAAACCTTCGTCACCGAGATCCTCTTCTTCCTCGTTGTCTGATTCTTCGTCTTCAGACTCCTGTTCTTTTCCTATCTTAGCTCCAGATAAAGAAAATCCAGAGCTCTCTCCGAAAATTTCTTTCCTTGTCGTCTTCGATCCTCTATATTTGAAATCGGATTCTTCCAAATTAACATTTTGTCGTATCCTTCTAACTGTGGATTCTATTTCATCTTCGTTATCACTTCCTTTTTCGAAAATTCTCTTTGATGAAGTTCCTAAAAACGGAATTAGCAAAGTCGATATATAAAGAAACGAAACAAACCATCGAAATCTTCATCCTCGAGGTCTGCTAACGCCGGAGTAGGATTTGTCAATTCTTCTAGTTGTTTTCGTAATGAAGACATGATGGAAAAATTATTCAAAAAAGCAGGAAAAAAGAAAAAGAAACTCAAGGAATTTGTCGAAAACGAAATCGTCAAACTTGATTTTCGTGTTGAGACCTTGCGACTCAAAAAAGCGGACTTGTGAGACAATGAATATATTATAGTGAGAAAAACTGAATAAAAATTGGCTGTTATAAGTATTTATTGTTTTAAATAATTAAAAAATACCTTTATAAGATAGTTGATACATTAAATTACGCAAGAGATTCATTTTTAAATTATCTCCAAAATTGGTTGCTCTCCTTCCATGAAGAAATCCCATAATTGACTGATTTTTCCAGAACTGAGAAACCAGTCTCAATCAATGGATCTCTTGTAGTCACGATTAGCAGAAATCTCTTAATGACTAGATCCCAAATTTTGTAGCTAGATTTATATTTTTTGTAAACAACTTGTAATTTCTTTTAAAACTAGACTGTAGTCTTTTTGGAACTAGACTTTAGATTACTTTGTACCTAATCACCTCAGAAGACTCCCCATAGCCTCAGGCACCTCGTGGATCCTTATTTTTAAAGATAATTGATCTTTATTTTATTCCGAGAATTTTGAGATTCGGGTTAATTTTATTCGTTTAATTGATCACGGTATATCTAAGGGATTTTCTATTTTTTTATTCCAAATTTGATTAAGTATTTTAGCTCTTAAAATTTATTATTGAAAATTTTAGATTTTTTAAATTTTATTTTAATTATTTTTAGGTTCTTTTTAAATTTGTTTTTTAAATAGCTCCATTTTTTCCAAAATAGTTCCTATTTCTTTGAATAAATTCTTTTTTCTTTCTTTCATAGTTTCTACAAAAGACTAAATTATTTTAAAATAATTGAACTTAAAATTGAATCAAGGCATTTTCTCTTGCAACTCCACAATGTACTCGAAATTTTTCTGAATGAAAAACAGGATCCGCCTTCGTTATTTTCCCCCCGAAAGAAGACGGATCATCAGAAAAGATTCGAGCCGTCAAAGAAGACAATGCTGTTCGAGCTTGCAAATTCTGGGACTGTTATCTGGTTGTTTCTCTTCGGAGTTGCTGGAGCTATGTAAGTTTTATTTTCCTAATTTTTATTTTTATTAATTACTTTTTTTTATTTGACATTGTTACTTGTTTTCTATTTCTGTCTTTATTTTTCTCTACTTTCTGTTTTTTATTTTTTATTTTCCATTTTTGTTTTTTAATTTCTACTCTATTTTTACAGTTTATTTCAATTTTTATATTTATTTTATTTTTTTAAACTTCTATCTTTGTTACAAAAAGACTTTTTTTACGTCATCATTCATTTTGTTTCCTTTCTTAAAATTATTTTTCTCCATAGTTTTTTTTCTTTTCGCATTTTTGTACAACTCTTCTTCTTCCATAATGTCTATAATGTCCAGAATGTCCATTTTTTAAAATGCTTTTTTCCATAAATCACATCATTTCCAGATCTCTGGCCCTCGGGGCAGCCGGTACTCTTCTCTTTCTCCATTGCAAAGATTCAGAGAAATTTCCAAAAACAGAGACAGAACTCAAAAATCAAAGTCAGGTTTGTACATTTTTTGCCCCAAAATTTATTTTTTTATTTTCGCTTCTTATGATCTCCTTGAAAAACAATCTATGAAACTTGTTTTTGACCATTTTCGCAGGGACAATCACCTTACTTAAATTTATATTTCAGAAGGAACCCTTTTTCGAGAGACCGATCTCTCAGTTTGCCGATCAACCGTTTGAAGTTCTCTCCCAACATTAATATTAATTTTATTTCTTTTGTACAACTTGAGCAAATTTATTAAAAATTGATAAAGAAAATCCCCCCGCAAGTGATCACTAAAAACAGACAGGATTTCAAACTTGAATCTCACTTAAAAACTTGTTTCAAAGGACCTAATTACGTTCAAGTTTTCTCTCCCGGTTAATTCTTCTGAAATTCTCGAATACCACCAGCAGGCTAGATCCCTGAAGCATGGTTCGGGGAAGCGGTTCGTTTTCCATTCATTGTATGGGAAGAGATGCTCGGGGACCTGGAGGACTTGCTCCCTGGCTCCAGATCGTCGTCCGGATTGACCTTATTGTTCTTCTTAAATCCATTGAAATGAGATCCAATGTAATCCCACATAACAAGGAAAGCGGGAATGAAAACTAAGGCATGAAGATTACATAAAATTACACAAAGCGTCATCGTCTTCACAAAAACCTGAAAAAAGTCAATTTTAAACTTAATTCAAATTAGTTACTTACTGTTGACATATAAAGATGAACAAATAACAAACTGGAAACACACAACACCATTGAAACTGCTGCTTGAATTGCTGGGAAGGCTATTGTCGAAAGACAATGTCCCAGTTTTTCTTCAGGATTCGCGTCTTTTCTTCTTACTGTAGCCAAATAATAATGGAAACTTGTGTGTGCAGGTAAATCACAACTTGATCCGACGCATATAATCATCGCAGCCATTGATATAGGATCCAAATCAATTCCCCACCAAGAAATCAGTCCCAAAATTCCAGTACAAATTGATAAAACCGCTGTTGTTGCAATTATTACTGCAAACCAAGAATTCAAGAAAATATAACATACAATTCCCATGCATGCTACTGCTCCCAACACTGATTGCCAAGTATCTGATGGCATATTTTCTATCAAATCCAAAAAGACTCCGTCTTCATGGAAAACAGAAGCATCAAATTCATTAGCATATCTGTCTACAGTATCTCTCCACTTATTCAGAAGATTTCCTCGTTCTGTCCAGATTGAAAGCTGCTTTCCATGATAAGCAGTGGTGAAGAAAAACTTTTCCAATTTCGTGTCATTATTGATTCTAATAAATCCATTCCAGAAGGAGTACTCTGGCCAGGCAATAAATCCTGGAAGATCCGCATCACTATATAAATGAGCGAGTTCATTTTCCTTCTGAGCCACCTTAGCTTCCTCACTTAAGATAGACGAGTTAGAGTTGGAATTAGGATCAGGGGTAGATCCGTCTTCCAACGGCTCTTCTGGAGGTTCCTCAAATTCCCCAGCATCTTCGACACTGTTTTCGAACTCCAGGAAATCCCGGATAAAGTACTTCGTTCCTACAGGTCCCCAGGATCCGTTGATCGCCTCCATATCTTCCACAAATTTGTTCATCTTTTTCATTCGATTAACATCTGAGAAATTTCCCGGATTGTTCACAAAGATAGTCGCCATGGTGTAATGGGGGACTTGGTACTCGACTCTGAGCTTGTCCAATTCCAAAAGGGGAGAATCCTGAGCGAAGAGCTTCTGAGTAGACAGATTGATATCAATTTTTGTAATTCCCTGAATTCAATAATTCAATAAATAAAGTAATAATCTAAAAACTTACGTAAATGGAGAAACCAAGATAGAAGAAATAGGCAAAGATGACGACAGTGGCAACGAACTTGTTCGCGATGATGCTGACGTAAACCCGCATGGTTTTAGAGATAGCTTCTTTGGTCTCTTCATGGAACTTAGATTGTTGTCTCTGAAATCAGGTTTCGTATAAAAATCACTACAAAATCATCTCGACACGGATTTTCAGAATCATTAGAAAATTCCAAAATCCAAAGTTTCATATTTTTGTTCCAGAAATTTCTGCCAAATCTTGGAGGATTCTAATAAAAAAAATGCTTACAGTAAGTTGATTGTGTTTTGTGATGCTTATTTTCTTGTCTCGGAGACTGTGTTCTGCCTTGTTTCTTTCTTCTCTCTCGACTTTGATCTCGTATCTTCCAATAAGTGACATCAATCCAGTGTAGCATGTCATTTGGTAGATGAAAGCGACGAACATAGAAATCAAGTTACCTACACAGAGCAAAGTGATCTCAGGAGATGAAGTGAAAGATCCGACACCATCAGCAAGGATATTCGTTAGAGCCGAAATCAGAATTGCCGGTCCGACTTCAGAAAGAACCTCAGCTATCCGGTACCCAATCTGGGAATTCCTTCTATTGGGGTACATCCTGCATTGTTGAATGACTCTTTGCCATTCATGGATCATGAGGTAACTCGAATCCACTCCGATCGCCAGAACCAAGAACGGGATGACGCAGAGGATAGAAGCGAATCTCATTTTGCAGAGGAACATCAAGGCAAGGGCAGTGGCACAGGACATGAAGGGAAGGACACAAGCTGCCACAGCAAGAATAATCTTCGGGAAACTGTGTTGATGCAAGTACATTGCTCGGAGCATCACACTGATGCAGGCACAAGCACACATGATCAGGAACCCAACGGAGAAATATGGCACGAGAGAACTTCCTGCATGGACCATTTCTTCTTCGATGTAACTTTGAGTAAGAACATAGAGCTTGAGGTTATCGGATTTATAAGAGCTGAAAAACGATGATTATTTAAATGAGGATTTTCGAGTGATGTATTACTTCTTGAAGTACTGTACAATGGACATCTCGTACTCTTTGACATCTTTATCTTCCCATCCTAGCTCGTGTTCAGCTCTGAATTGAAGAACCACCATTTTCACTGATTTCATGTTCGTCACATGTTCCTTCAGATTCTCCGAACCCATTCCATTTATTGCTTTCATGTCTTCCGAATCCAACTCATTGGTTCCGTTCAAACCTGTCTGTGAATCTTCGGGACTATTTGTTTCATTATAAAAATCAATCCCATAGAAATTGTTTTGCATTGAAAGTTGCCTGCCAAAAAAGGAACTTATTGGATACTTGAGAACCAGACGGTCGCTCGGAGGTTGCCCTTTGCTCGCCAACTCATTCTGGATTAGGAATCCATTCTACAAAGTTCAAAAAGGTTAAGTGTTAATCGTCACGAGGTGACTCACGTAAAATTGGCGAACAGGTTCGTTTATTTGGCAAAAACTAATGCAGAAATCGTCGAAAGTTTTACTTTCGTTTGTCCCTCGATTGTAGAGTGAAAAATTACTTGAAGTATAGTCCAAAATCTAGATAAGAGTGATTATATTAGAACATATGTGGAAACTTACATCAACGACTTCTTTCAAGTGCCCAGTCCGTAGCATCGTTCCACTATCCTTAGCTGTCGCGAAGATGTAGACATATAATCCAAGGCCATCGTGAGCGAAGAACTCTTGGTAACGAGAGTGTTCGATTCTGGCTCGGGCTCCATAGGGAGAATAACCGGTTACGTCATTTTGTTGACTAAAACCAAGAATTCAAGGAAATTGGAAAATAAATTTTTAGAAAAATAAGGCACTTAAAATATTATAAGAAAAAATCAAAAAAGTCCTTGTTAGAACAAAAACCAAGGAGGCTCTTGTCAAGACCAAAGTTTGTGTTTCGTTTGTTTCGTTTGTTTGATTTCTACAGTTTTATAATTTTATATTTCTAAATGGTTTTTGTACAAATCAATATATTTCAGTCAATTTCTTGTACAGTCGCTGCGAATTCGTTGTTCCTTACTAATTTAATCGAAACATGGGTGAAATTAGTTTATTTCTATCATAAAAACGAGTAACAAGGAAGTGCTGGTTTCGTCGCGAATCTTGTTTAACTTTTTCTATTCGTGAACCTGATTACCAGTTTTCTAAAAGATCGGTAACTGAGGTCATGGTCGAAAACAAGAAGTTTAGCAAACTTTGATAACTTTTGGAACAGAAACTCGTGCTAAGAAATGTCGAAATATGAAGTGAAACATGTCAATAAATACATAAAAACGCATGTTAAGATGAATATTAATCTGTATTTTAAAATATATGTTCGATAAATAAGTTAAAATACGTGTTAAGATTCATATTTAAAAATCCAAAACTCACGGAGTTATGAAAACCACGACGTTGGCCAAGATGCTGATGATCAGACATATGACAATAGCTTGCCAATCATGATCAGCAATGAAGTATCCCCATCTTTTGTACAATTTAATAATAAAAGTGACAAATTTGGGACTTTTTTCCGTAGGATGAGTCTCGGCCATGAGATCAACCGACCTTTGTCCCACAATTACAGAGGTTCTTCGTCGCTCCGCGAAAGGTCTCTGACTTACTCTTCTTTTCTCGGAAAACTTGGAAGACTGAACATTGTGGCTATGACGTCGTGGAGCTGAAGGGTCGGAAGAACCCAAGGAATTTTGGAGAGCCAAACGGCCTGGAGGACCTGGATGGCCTGGGGAACTTGAGTGGCCCGAGAGAGTCGGAGGAGCTGAATTCGAAGAGGTATCTGTAAGATCTGTAGGATCCAAGTGATCTACAGGGTCTGCAAGGTCTATAGATTCAGCAGGATTTGTAGAATCTGTAGGCTTAGTAGGATCTGAGGAAACTGGAGGGACAGAGAAACTCTCGTCTTCAATACTCGGAGTTTTTGAAGAACCTTTCGCTGCGAAGTTTCTCCTCTTGGCTTGGGCAGAGTTTGCGGGCGACGGAGCCATGTCTACTCCCCGAAAAAACCTGAAAAAAATGACAAAGAAGAACAAGTTCAAAGGGTAATTATCACGGAAAATCAAGAACGTCACAGATTAATGCTGAAATTTTATTTTTTTGGACATTAAAAAAATTGGATGAAAATGTAAAAAATTTTTTTTAAATAGTGGATTCTGAAAAGTGATTAAAGAAAACTCGTCTTTTAAAAAACAAATCAATAGTATTTATATAAATTCAAAAATAAAATTTCTTAGTTTCACTTATTATTGAAAAAAATGTCGAAAACAAAGTTGACGACTCAAGATGAAAACCATATTAGATCAATCTGGAACCAAAGAAGTCAAGTGTTCATCAACACTTAAAAATCAGAGTTCGGAATCTTTTGCGAAACAAACAGAAAATAATAATAATATTTAAATAAACAAAGAAATTATTCACATAAAAAGGTCTTCGCAGTTCCTGATGCGAAAGAAGATAGGAAGAACGTGAGATTCCAAACTAAACAATTTCCGATTTTTATAGAAAAAAAAGTTCTTGAACTCTTACAAGATAAAGAAATTAATTTCAATAAGATAAAAGGTTTATTTTTTATGAAATAGAGAAACCTAACTTCTTATCGAAGGGCAAAATCTCCAATTTTATCGAGTGAAAAATCTCTAATTTCAATAAAATAAAACCCTTTAATTTTTACAATAAAAAATAATCGTTTTGTTTTTTTATAGGAAAACTAGATTTTGTACAAAATTATTTTTTAATTCAAACACTTCGAAATTAAACAATGGAAAAAAAAGGTCAAATTTGTCAAAAAAGAACAAAAATAAGGAGACGAACATCATCTTTGATGAACAAAACAATTTTTCCTCTAATGTTTTCTAATGATCTTTGAATAAGATTACAAACAAAATTTTGAAGTTTGCCGGAATTAGGCTTCTGAAAAATTCTAGAATGACGTAAATATGAAATCCCACATGTTTCAGTCCTAATTTGAAAATCTCGGAAATTCATTTCGAGATAACTTTTTAAATTTTTTAGGTAAGGTTTCTGTATCCGTGACGTCATCTTTCGGGAAATTTTAGGAGCACGTAAACACGAAAATTCTAGTTTAGATCACGATCAGAAAGTTCCAGAAATTCGTTTCGAGACGGGTTTTTCGTTTTGTAGTGAACATTTCTATATTTGTGACGTTATTATTTGGGAAATTACATGAATATATAGACACAAAAATTCTAGTCTGAATCTCGGTTGGAAAAATTCGAGATTTTTTTTTCGAAACTAGGTGAAAATATTTTTGTATTTTCGATAGTACGATTTAGAATGTTCTAGAACCCGTGTGCACATGAAGTTGCTCATTTCCGGTCAAGATTGGAAAATTCTAGAAATTAGTTTCGGGAGAATTTCTTCGAAATTGAATGAAAAAAGCTGTTTTTTTACAATAATAACGTGCAATGTGGTCTAGAACTGTTGATTTCCGACCTTGGTAAATTGTCCTGTTCGCCAATCGCAATCGAAATTGAAAGTTAAAATTGAAATTCCTGAGCCAATAGAGTCAAAAATTTCGCGAGTTACACTTGTTTAAAAATCAAAAACAGGCCATTAAAAAATATTTCGAAATTTTCAGTTTATATTGAAACTAGGAAAACAGAGTCTTGGATTTTTAATTTGAACAGGAGAAAAGTTTTTCCTTAATTTAACCTTTGAGATTTAATTTCGAAAACATATTTTAAAAAACAAAATTTTCGAAAAGGGGAAAAGATAAGAAATGACATTGGATTGGATCGATAAGTCGAATCAAAAATTTTTGGGAGATGGCCTCTGGCAGGATGTGATTGCGTAACGAAACCAGTTCAAGAAGGAAAACGATTTCACCCAAGAGATAACGGAAAATTTCCAGAAACACGTCCAACTTTTTTTTTGGAATTTTTAACTTTCAAATCGTTTAGATCACGCAATTGATAGAATTCAAGGTTTCGAAATTTGATTAACTAAATTCACCCTTAAAATATATTCAGAAAAAAAGAAATTGAACAGAATGATTGATTTTCTTCTTTTACGGTTTGAGAACTTGCCGGATGTTTTGTAACATGGTAGAACCACGTAACCGCAAAAAATCTAGTTTTTGATCTTAATTGGGAAATTTATATCGAGAAAAAGTTCTTTAATTTTGTAGAGCATACTCCTGTTCATTACAATAATGTGATTTAGAATATCTGGGAATCACGTAACCACAAAAAATCCAGTTTTATTCTTAATTGCAAAATATCAAAAATTTATTTTGAGACGATTTTTTTAATTCTGTGAGAAGTGTTTTACTCTCATGATAGTGTAATCTAACGAATTCTAGGAATACAAGAATCTAGTTTCAGTCTTAATTGGGAAATTCAAATAATTCGTTCCAAGACAAGTTTTTCTAATCTTGTAGAGAACGTCTCCATTTATATAACGACGAATTAGAGAATTCTAAGATCATGTAATCGTACAAAATTTAGTTCCTGGTGTTAGGAACTTTTAGGGATTCACATGATGAGTTTAATGTTGTAGAAAACAATCTTCATCTTTATAACAATATAACCTAGGAAATTCAAAGATCACGCAACCGCAAAAATCTAGTTTCCGATTTTAATTGGAAAATTTTAGAAATTCCTCTCAAAACAATTTCTTTAACTTTATGGAAAGAACTTATTTTTATAGAAATATAACAGGGAATTTTAAAGTCACGTAAACAGGAAGGATTTTTATTTCCCGATCATGATTGGAAGATCTTAAGGACTCATTTTAAGATTGTTTTTTTTGGACATTTACGGGGGAGGTTTTATTGTTATGGTATTGTCACTTCGACCTTTTAGGATGTTATTGGAACATCACAGGACCACGCAAATAAAAAATCTAGTTTTCGGTCTCGACTGGAAATTATAGAAATTCATTTTAGATAATCTTTGAAAATCTTGTAGTAAATACTCCTACTTTTAAGATAACATCTTTGGGGAACTTCAGGAGTACGTAAACACAGAAAATCAAGTTCTAGATCTCGATGAGAAAATTCCGGGAATTCATTTCGAAAAGATTTTTGAAATTTTGTAGGGATCACTTCCATCTCTTCAAAACACCAATTTCGAAAACCTCGAAACAGAATTCTGAAAAAAAATAGTTTCGACAGATTAGATGAAGCGTGGATTTCTTCTTTGACTGAGGGATCACGTGAAGACGATTTTTCGAAATCAAAAAAAAGGAATCAAAAAAAGAAGAGAATGTGCACTATTTCTCCCAGTTTATATACGAGTTTTCGGATTCCCCTTTCCGAGGTTACAGATCGAAAGGCAAAACTGGTAAATTTTCAGAATGTCTTCTTTATCAAAATCGACGGTCAAAATTTGACATCTAGATTTTTCCCCTAACGCATAATCCACTTTTACTTTTTCACGTCGAAACACGATTCGCTTCAGACTTTCCACTCCAAGACATAATTTACACTTTCCGTTCTAAGATATAATCCAGTTTAAACTCTACTCCAAGATACGATTCGAGAATCACCCCTTCCCTAAAAAGTTGATTCTTTCAGAAGTATAGATTTCAATTTCAAACTCCGCCTGTCAGGTTAAATAAAAAGAATTCCAATTTATAAGAATTGATTTCTAATTCTCGAAATTTATAGAAAAGTTTTCAATAATTTTTTCTTTAACGATATTCGAAAACCATCAAGTTTATTATTTTCAAAAACATGTTTTCGCAAATACAATAATTACGACATTGTTATAAACAACAGTAGTATATAATAGGTGTTTAATTCCTCTTTATCGATATTAATATTAACTTGTTTGAAGAGCTGAATTTCCATTTCTCACTTGGATCAGAATTATATCTTTTGTTTGTCTTATTAAATCCTTGAAAGCAGGCATCAGGACATAAAAGAATTTGTTGATAAGCTTTCTTTTCGTAATCACTTATTAAGACTAAATTTGGTGATTTTTTTGTTAATAATTCCATCCTTCAGTAGCATTATATTTTACATTATCAATGTGTATATTATTATTTCCAAATTTTACAACTTTATTTCCGATCGTATAATGATTATTATTTTTGTCGTATCTTAAAGTATAACCAGCGTTACTCTTCTCCTTATCATCTTGTAAATAAGAAGCTATTATCTTGCTTACAGTAATTGCTGCGCTAGGACTTTTAGTTTTTTCTGGTTCAAGGCTAGTTGTTGTAGTGCCTCTATTTTTAAGTTTTTAAAAGTATCCAATGTTTCAACTATTTTATTTTTTTCATCAATAATTTCTTCTTGTAATTTTTTGTTTGAATCCAAAATTGGTTTAAATATCTCAACTCTATTTTCCTCTAATTTTTCAAGTTCTTTATGTTCTTGATCTTTATTTTTTTGTTTTTTTCTCATTTGTATATGTTGTTCTATTATTTCATTTCTTTTCTTTGGATCACATATTTCCACAAACGACGGCATTTCGTTGATAGACGCTATATGTTTAATTTCTCAGAAACTAGACTTGTTGAGTTTATTTAAAATATAAAAAATATGAGCTCAGAATACAATATTAGAAGAAATCATTAATGAAAATATAGAATGAAATAAATAAGTCTGAAATGAGAAAAAAATCAAAAGGAGTTAAGAAAAATGTAACTAAAATATTAAGATTGGACGATTTTAAAAGATGTTTGTTCGAAGGAAAGATTGTTCGAAAAAAGCAATTCATGATTCAAGCTAAAAGACACCAGATTTATACTCTAAAACAGAACAAAGTTGCTTTGAATGAAGACGATAAAGAGTTTAAAAGATATATTTGTAAGAATAAAATAAACACATTAGCTCATGAACATTATAAAATTTAAAAGTACAATGAAGAAATAACAGAAACATTGACAAAATTTTACATATACGCGCTTAAATCCGCGCGCTTTTTCGCCTCTTTGACATTGTGTCAGCTTCGCATTTTGCTTTGCATAATTCTTGTTTCTTGTTTCTTATTTCTCATATTCATTTTTAAACATTTACAATAAGTTTATCGTGTTTATCTTTTAAATTATGTAATGCATTTACTTTTCCAGGTAATGGTTCTTATTAGTGAAGTTGGATCTCCTGAAAAGGTCCCTGTGCCAGTGGATAAAGATGGCCTTCTACCTCGACAAGTATTGGACTTGTATTTTCCAGGGAGCGTTGGCCTTTATTATGAAGAGGATGAAGGGAAGAAGATTCCGGTAAAGTAAGTTAGTGCTAAGAGTTACTACAGTTATACATTTCTTCAATTTCAGGTTCGATGAATCAATAACGAAGCTGCTGCCTCCCGACGGAGGATGGGATTGTAAAGAATTTTATATTGTTAGACCCAGCTCTCGTCCGACGACTTCTGCAGCAACTGAAGGT
>VOSG01000254.1:13347-24732 GCA_009761265.1 Halicephalobus sp. NKZ332
GCTCTGGAGGAACGAGGAACAGAAACCTTTTCATGCTAGTCACGAAAGTCCTGAAAATCAAAGTGGAATATGATGTCAAAACACAGGAGTCCAGTGAGATTAATTCTTTCCACGGAATATCTGAAAATTAAAGTGGGAGATTTGATATCGAAAACTAACATTCGAATGAAGCTGGTTGCCTCAACAACATTTCTGAAAATAGAAAAGGACCCCATCGAAAAACAACTATTTGATGGAATCGACTCTTGGTATGAAACTTCCTGGAAACTATAGGAAACTCATTTCTACCTAGGAGGAATAATAATTTGATGGTGAGGTGTCGGAATGACATCACAAATGATAATTACTCCTCATTTCTTTCTCATTTTTGTAGGTGTATCATTTTAAACTCAAATCCGTCCTGAAGGATTTCGAGGCCAAAAAAATCACAAATTCATGAAAGTATTTTGAATTCACTTTCGATAAGAGTCATTTAAATTTAAAAAGTAAGTTTTTGATATTAAAAAATAAAATTTTTTAGAATTAAAAATGGAATTCTTTAACCTGGCAGTTTCATTTCGAAGATAATTTTTCATGAATAATTCAAGATCCGGAATCTCGATGTTCATGAGATTTGATTTAAATAATTTTGGTTTTTCTTTGACATTATTAAGTGAAAATTAAAAAATGTAAATTGAAAATCAAGAGATGTAAATGAATATCTAAGAGAAAGGGCAAGTTTGAAAAAAAATACAGATTAAGGGGTTCTCGAAGTTACAGATATTTTTTTAGATGTCAATTTCCATAATTTCTTTATTTTTCATTTTTTTATTACGATCTTGTAAGTCGAAGATCACAAAAGTAATATATGACAGACAGGAAGATGGTTTACTGTAGCCATGAAGAAACCTTCAACAAGTTGGATCTGTTGTTGTTCAAAGAGTCTCAGGTGTGTACCTCCTTCCATCCCGGTCTTCCTTCTTAGTTTCCACTTTGAAATCTTCTGACTTAAAAATTGAAGAAAGTCCTTAAATTAGCAACAACTGTGATGAAGAGAATTGCAGTAGTTCGGATAGTTCTAATGTCAATAGTGTCAATAATGTCAATAATGCTAATAATAGTAATGCAACTCCAATAACCATGACGAAATTTAGGTTGGTTACAGTTGTAACAATTGCGATAGCAAAACTTAGGACGTCATTGATAATACGAAACTCTCGATAATCCGGGCGGTGATCGAGAGGTTTATTTCATGAGTACCGGTTCGCATATTAATGTCATGATTCAAAGTCCAAAATGACAAAGTTCACCTTGAAAACAGGCTTTCATTGAGATTGTACAAAAAGAAGTGGGCTACAATAATGAGATTATCCACCCAATCGAAAGTTTTGACATTTAGAAGCCTATCAAAGTGGTTCTTCTAAACCAAAAATGATATAGACCTTATGTTCTCTTTCATCTTAAAGAATTTTTTTTCCTTATCAAAAAACCTTATGATGGAAAAGTTCCGGTACTTTTGCTTTTTCCCCTTCCACTCCTTTCTTTTAAAATCCGTCTATAAATCGATCACTTAATTTTTTTCCGGATCCTGGAAACTATTTAAAAGCGTTCAAATATATTAAAATTAATGATTTTTTGACTTTTATCTTAAAACATGGATTTAGTTTATTGGAAAAAAAGAAAAAGTATTACTATCGAAGGGTCTTTTATTTCTGGGGAGACCTTTTTCTGTCCGGACGTCAAGGTAGGTAGATTATATTTTTGTGTACTAATATAATAGCTTTGTTTCCTGTGCACTAATAGAATAACTTAGTTTTTCTATATAGCAATTTTGACTTTCGTATATTTATATGACAATTTAAAGGTCTTTGCATGAATAGTAAATTACAGAAAAGTATTAAAAATGGACGTGTCGTCGAAGAAGTTCAGAAGAATCGTACAGAAAGTTTCCAAAAATGTACACTCAAAATCGATCCAGATGGCTTCATCATCTACTGGGAATTCGAAGCAAAAGTAAGGATTCACTCAATAAATATCAAGTAAATTAATCAAATTCCAGCAAGGGGTTATGTATTACCTCTTCGTCGACGAACTCGTTGATGTCAGAGTCGTGAATCAGAAAGATGTAAGTACTATATTTCTTTATGGGAAACTAGTTTTATCTAATTCAGAAAAATAATCTTGTAGGTGAACCAGAATGTCAAGGATCTGGTGACTCTCAGATTCGTGGCAAACAAGGATTACACTCATTTTGACTTTTTCGATTTTCTTCACGACTCCAAGGTTTGTTGTTACAGAATCCCTTATTTCGAATCTTCTATAAAATTTTGAAAAACACTGACAAAAAGCCATTATTTCATACAGTAATCTGACTCCAGAATTCTCTGGTCAGATACTGTGCTGTAGTAACAGGCATGAACTCTACATGCTTACTGTATCCTGAGAATGACTGACATTTTTGGGAATTTCAGGAAGTTGTCCAAGAATGGGCAGATTTCATTTTTGCTTGGATTTACAAACAGAAGAAAATCTACCATAATCAACTATTTTATATCAAGAAACTGGCCACTCCGAGGATTTACGGATCTTCCAGCATTATCTTGCTCAAGTATGTTTAGAATTAAGTTCTTTACATTAATCCAGTCTTTCAGTGCTTATCTTACTTCCGTGTGTAAAGAAAATAAAGTCATAGATACTTTTTTCGGGACTTCTCTGAAGGAATATGCCGGAAGAAAACAAGGGTTGACAGATTCTGAAGCTGTGAGTCTCTATCTGAAAGTCACAGAAAGACCAGAATTGAGGCCACTGTTTAATAAATGGTGCTTCGTCCAGGGCTTCATGACGGACACTGACTTCATGAACTTCCTCAACAAAAGCCAGAGAGATCCGAGGCTGAATGAGGTGATTTATTTTGCCTATTTACCTTTTATCAATATACCCAATTAAATTGTCTATCATGGTTTTGAATCCTATTGAAGTGTATTAATATACGTTATCATTGCATCATATTGATTAATTTCTACGCACAAACCTCTTCATTATAGGTTATAGAGATCATTAACGAATATTTTTAGGATCTCTATTTGCCGAAGACGAAAGAACAAGCGATGAAAATGATAAAGCAACTCGAGGGTCAAGGTTAGTTCCGATCATTTTAAGTAATTTATCTTATTCTAAATTTTATTCCAGAAGCAGAAAGGCTTTCTTTCGAAGGTTTCGTGAAATATCTTCTCTCGGATCAGAATGCGGATCTCTCGACCTCGACGATGGCCCTGAGACCGGATCTCATGGGAAAACCGATCTCGCACTACTACATCAACAGCTCTCATAACAGTTATCTTCTCGGAAATCAAGTCCTCATCGCCAGATTCCTCCCGGATAACGACGAACAAGAGTGCCGAACAGAAACCGAAATGTACAGACAGATACTTTTGTCCGGTTGTAGATGCATAGAACTCGATGTTTGGGAAAGTGCCGAAGGACCCGTGATCACTCATGGACCCCAGGCTCTTCAGCAGATAAACACAGTACCCTTGGAGGAAGTTTGTGAAGCCATCGTCGAGACTGCCTTCAAGACTAGCGACTATCCAGTGATCCTTTCCATAGAAAATCACTGCAAAGAAGAACAACAAAGGAAAATGACGGAGGTTTTTAGAAGAGTTTTTGGGGAGTTTCTTCAAGATACGGAATTAACGGATTTTCCGTTACTTGAAAATCAAGAAGGATATCTTCCTCCTCCGATTGCCTTGAAAAGAAAAATTCTGATCAAAGGATCAAAAGGGAAGTTCGGTGCCGTGAATGCGAAAACGACAGGGGTCTCGATGAGGAACCACTTGATCACGGAGACGGTGGAGAAAATCAAAGAAACAACGAACACCTTGATGATGGAAAAACAAGACGATGGAGAACAACTCTTGAAAAAGCCCGTCAGGAACATAGGAGATTTATCGGTGAGTTTTGCTATAGTCCAAGAGATGATGAAATAGTGATTACAGAAAGAACAAAAGGACATGTTGCGTCAGATGAAGTACGCCTCTTCTGTCACGGAAACGGAGGGAACATTGAAGGACTTGATTAACTACTTCCAGACTACCCCCAAAATCAGACCAGGTTGGATATCTTTAAAATTAGAGGCTGGTAGTCATAATCACAAAACGATGTATGAATATGATACTGAACTTTGTTTTAAGGGAATCAGATAGAAAGTATTTTAATGCATCATTTTGTATAGGAATAATGGTTGATTTTGCCATCTACAAATTTGATTATTCTTCTTTCACAAAAACGAATTATTGTTTCAGATGATCCTTACTTCTGGATGCATTCGGGGAACGAAGAGAAAGTCGACAGAGTTATCCAAGAGAACTCCAACGCTATGATTCGTCACACCATCCGTCACATCGTCAGAGTCTATCCTGACCACAAGAGAATCGACTCTGATAACTTTTTTCCCAGTGTAATTTATAGTTTAATAGTTATAGATTAAAAACATTCTTGCAGTTCTTCTGGACCGGAGGATGTCAGATGATCGCCATGAACTTCCAGACGAACGGGGTAGCGATGCAGTTGAACGACGCTCTGTTTGAAGAAAACGGCCATTGTGGGTACGTCCCGAAGCCCGACGGAATGTGTGTCCCGAGCACCAAGTTGTCCGTCTACACCCCTGACTTCCTTGTCGCGAACAGAATCGAGATTACAGTAATCAGTGCTCAATGTCTGAGTTTATTGGCTCCTGCAGCAAAGATGACCCAGGTGATCGTGGATCTCTATGACCTTCCGAAGGATACAGTAAGAGGAAAACATCGAACAGCTTTTGCGAAGGCTAATGGGTTGAATACACTATATCCAGAGAAGAAAATGGTCTTCGAGAAAGTGATCAAACCACAACACGCCATGTTGTACATCAGAGTTGTAGAAGCAGAAAAAAACAATGAGAATAAGAACGAAGAAAAAACAAATAGAAAATTATTCAGTTTTTCTGGACAAAAAGCTCCCAAAGAAGATAAAATCCCTCCTCCTATCGCCCACAGAATCCTCCCTGTCCACAACCTCACCCAGGGTTACAGACACGTGACTTTGAGAACAGAAGGGAACAAACCCATGGGACCTGCCAGTGTCTTCCTGAAGATCAATGTCCAAACATATGTCCCGGAAGCCCAGATAGTTGCTAGACAGCAGTTCACGGAGCCCATGAAGGCCAAAATCGAGAATGAAACCCTCTCCCAAGGCCTCGTGGACCCTCTCACAGCTAGGAAGAACATCATGAATCTAATGAAGAAAAACAGTGGAGACTTTTATGATATCGTGAACATCTAAATGTATACCAAAACAATCACTAATTTTGTGATGGAATTAAGTTCGATGCATGGAGTTCTGTATGTTCTGAAGACAGCAATAACATCAAACACGAATGTTTAATTCATTTGTAGTCAATTACTTGGTTGATTATCCTTTGAACATCGTTCGTGACGAAATCAAAGATTTTCAATCAGCGTTTCTTTCATTTTATGAGAATGTTTCAAACGGTAATCTTACCGCAAGTGATGTTTTATTTCTTTCAATCAAGAGCTTAATTAGTACTTTTTTGAAGAACCAGACATCGATGGAGATGTAGCAAAATTCTTAGAAATTATTTCGAGACCATTTTTTCGGAAATAATTTTTAAATACAAAATGATATCAATGTACATAGTTCTGAACCTTCTCCAAATAATTTTTCGGGAAAAATTAAATGGGTCCCGAGACGATTTTACAAAATTTTATTCTTTCATTTTCGACAATTTGTATCAGGTGCCATATTTTGTAACAGATAATCAAATCCGACAAGTCGAGTCTCACTATTTCATTTGTATATTTTTTTGTACTCTTGAATTATGTTGGTAAATAAAAACGTCCTAAAAAAGTCAGATTTACCAAATAATTAGAATTCTAAAAGAATGAAAACAAAGATAGGGGTGAAGAGGTAGGTGTTGTTGGGCTGGTTGATGACGTAAAATAATTTAACAATTTTGGAACGAAAATAGTATATTTTCAAAATCATATTAATGTGTAAGTTAAAAATAAATATTTCATAAAATTTTTTCTGTGCAGAACTCCAAAATTTTTTGTTCTGAATAGATAAAACTAATTCTAAGCAGATTATTATGTGTAAATAATTTCCAAAAATTTGGAGGAACAATGTTCATTTTTAATACCGAATCCCTACTATTACACTTATTCTTCTAACAAGTCCAATACGAAACCGAAACTTTTCTTAGTAATTGTAGTGTAGAAACAAAAGTTGTTTATCCACTACAGTACAAAAACCAAAACTTTTTTTAGCCATTACAGTACAGGAACTCAAACTTTTTTAGCAACAGGTAGATGTTTACTTCTGGTCTCAAGGAGAAAATAAGAGGAAAAGTGCAAAGTTAGTTAACTTAGTTTCCACTTTTAGTTCTCCGAAGACCCGCCCCTTTACGTTGGAGAAAACAAAACGGATTCCTGTCCTATATAAGTCTCCCCGAGTCCCTATTCGAAGTGAACCCTGGTCGCACTTGTTTAACTTTAAAAAAAATTAAGATGAAATTGGTTCCCTACTTTCTGATCTTCTTCTTCGTCATAGATTCTGTTCACATCACAGTATGTCTAATCCGGCACCGAAGAAGACACATCCAGTCTGCCGAAGATTCAGGAATAGGACTTGCTTCGAGTGATGCCCTGGTGTATTCCTTGATCCGAGACAAGGGCCCCGTGAACACCACCGTTGTCAGGATCTGCGGACCAAGGTTTTATATGGGAGTCGATGCCGCCTGCAGCAGATGTATTGCCATAGAAGGTCAGGAGAGGGTCAGCAAGAGGTCCGTCAGTCTCAAGAGGCTCAAACGAGGTCAGTTGTCGATGAAAATAAAAAATGGATTTAAATTTAAAATGAAAGTTGGAATTAAAAACCTATACTATCACAAGGATTATTAGTAACGTTATTTCGAGACCTTTGAAAAAATTGTTGTCGAAACATTCTTGACTTTTTGGAATTACAAATTCTAGATGCTGGTTCCAAGTGTCTGATAAATTTCGAAATAGTCCAAAGATTTTCATGAATTCTTGATCTTTCCAAGGTTTCATACCGAGTTCTGAAAAATTTCAGAAAACTCCAATGATTCTAGGAACCTTCATGCAATTATAATTTTTGAAATCTCTGTATCCCAAAAGGATTACTTTTCAATTATGCATTTATAAATTTGTCATTTTAAACAATCCCAAATAAGTTTTAAAAATTTCAGATTATTCTGGTCCAGCAACCGAATGCTGTTCAAAGGGATGTTCCGAAGAGAACTTGATCTTCATGTGCTGCAAATCTTGATTTCTATTCATAAAAACTCCCATTTTCAAAAAAATTATTTTCAAGAACGACCTTGAAATGAATCCATGACCTCGGGTTCGTGCTCTCGAAAAGTCACAGGTGGTCAACCTTTGAAGGACAAGAGTCGACCTGGGGGCAGACAACGAGTACTAATTGTTATAATTTAATTATGGTCAAAAGTGAAACGTTTATCAAATTTGTTTTTTGCGGAAAATTATTTTTTGGAGAAATAATTTTTTTATCCTATGGCCTTTCCATTGTCTTTCGGCAGTTAGAATCTCGAGATACAGTATGCTTTAGAAAGTAGAATTGTGTAGCTTACCTTTCACGTTCTCAGATTGCACTACGAGCTGATGTGCAGTATACAATACATCGATGTATCAAACCAATCTCATATACCAACACATTGTTTATCGTGTGTCGATGCGTTACTATGACGTCAGTGCATTGTCTATCGTGTACTGATGTATTATTATGATGTATCAGTACATTGTTTCTCATCTAACAACATGCTACATGATGTTCTCATGCATCATTTATCATATCCTGACACATGAATGTGATGTATCCATGCATTGTTTGTCATCCACTGATATATTGTTATAACCTATCCATACATCCGAACATCGGAACTTTGTAATCTACCGGTGTACTGTATACTGTAAAAGCTTGTGCAAATTAGAAACGTGTTTATAGTATAGACGTTTGTCTGGGTCTTTTTGTTTTTCAAATTGTGTTGATTTTACAATAAAATAAAACTTGGCTAGAATATGGTGTATCCCACGAGAAATCAAAACTTGAAAAAGTTATAATTTAGGAAATAATTAACGGACTTTCAGTTTTCTTCGAATCAAACGACCTTTGGATTTTTATACTAAAAATTAGAGAAGATTTTCAAAGCCAACCTCGAAAACTTTCGTACTTGACAAAAGTGGATTTTAAACATCAGTTATTTTTTGGGGAATTAACTCTAAATATCAGTTGTGTTTTTGAAGACTTAATTTCTAAATATCTAATTTAAAGGATACGAAACGAATTTTTCAAGTTGAATAAATTTGTAATCCGAAGAAAAACAGAAATTGGAAATGGTTTTCATTAGAAAATTACGAATCGTTACAACTTTTATGTCGCGAAATTATTTCTCAAAATTCGACGTCCTCTTCTGAAGTTACTTTTAAAATAAAACTTTTTATATTTAAAAAATCATTTAATTTTACAATATTTTTTAGTAATAAAAAAATAGTTATTTGTGTCTGACAAAGAGGAAGTGTCAAAATTTGTTTATCTTCGTCCAATTATTATAGGTTAGAAGCATGATATTTCCTTTTGAATCTATGTAAGCAAGTGCATTTTAATGACAGAGGCTCATGAATAACGTTTGTATCAAAAAGAGTAAACAAGCGAAATGAAAGGGTACTGTAGTTTTAAACTGAAGTGTTGTAGTTTCAATCTTTGAAGTGTCGTAATCCTAGGTTTGAAATTCTATAATTCCAAATTGTAAATACTACATCCTTCACCTTTGATACTGTAGTTCGGGACGTTAGTACCCAACCACAACATATAGTACTCTCATGGGACCTTGGTATTTTTCAGCTCTTGAGGTAGAAATTTAATTTTTGATAAATGTCAACATCATTTTCTTAACTTTATTACTTCAATGCTTTTACAACACAAAGAGAAATGAATAGTTCCTTCCGAAAATGGTGGTGGGATTATTTTTTTATTTGATTAGATTTCTAAATAATGCAATATAACAACGTTCAGTGGTTTTTTATCCATACGAAAGTTTTTTTCAAAATCAAAGCTAATAATAAAAATAACTTTTAAGAAGAGAATTGGTCCCGGGGTGGTTTCATATTAACCTCAATGGAGTTATTAATTTCGATCCGGTTTTTAAACTTTTGTGCATCTCCTGATATTAAAATAGTAGAAGTTATTTCTTCATAAAATCACTTAGGAAGTTTCTTTGAAAAGAAAAAAAGATGGATACTAAAAATCATCTTGAAAATACTGTATTACGATCAATGAACATCACCTATTAAAACTTCAATATCATGTTAATTAATTTTCCTGATGTGAAAATGATGTTGAATAACGATGAAAGATGAAAAGGTAAAAAAATCTTATATAAAATAAATAATTTTTTTTGTGAGATGAAAAAATTTTTTGAAAGAGCAACTGCTTCAGAAAAGAGGTTTTTAATTTTATCACGTTTTCAATTCGTCAATCTTTTTAAAATTGAATGTTATCTATTTAAAAAAATAAGAAATAGATTTTCTGAGCATGATAGCGAAATTCTATCAAACAATGACTTGCTCTGAGGTAATTTCCGTCAACTAGGTAAATTCTAATTTACGTCTGCTCCGTTAACCTAATTCGCTCTTTGCCATCAAATGACGAATTTCAAAAACTAAAAGTCAAAAATTCTCCTACGCTCATTAAAAGTATACTAACATGGATTAATTAAAAATGCGTATCTGACAGATAAAGACACAAAATGCAAATCGTCTTTAAGAATCGTATTTTCCTTGCGAGATAAATTCGCCGTAGTCATTAACTCTTGCACTTTTCTTTTACATGGAATAAGTGGGTTCAAAAATGTTATCCATTGCTTTCAGGGAGCCACAAAGTTCGAAATATCCATTGCTTCAGGGAAACCTGATAAATTCTAAAAAGTTCATTACCTCAGGGAAAATTAGGAAATTCAAAAATTTTGCCCATTGCCTCAGGGAAAAGTAGGGAACTCAAAAATTTTCATTATTTTAGGAAAAATCAAGGTATTTAAAAATGCTCACTAATTCAGAGTAAACCGAGAAACTCGAAAGTATTTTTTGTTGCCTGAGGGAAAATCGGGGCATTCAAAAAGGATAAATGTCGTTCTAAATTGGCCGGTTTAAAAAATGTCTTTCAAAAAAGGTTAAAAATTGAATTAGTTTATTTTCCACTTGAGCATACTGTAATTTCAAAGAAAGAAATGTTATAAACTTAAATTAACTGGGGATCAAGGTAAACAACTTTTTTAAAATTTTAATGAGTTCTAAAAAGCCGTTTTCTTCGAAAACAAGTGTACTTCCTTTCTTTCAAAAAACAGCTCAAAGAATTCCCAGAAGCATTGGAGTAATTTTTTGTCGTCGGATAAAAGTGTATTTCTTTATAGGTAAAATTTATTTTCCTTTTCATTTTGAGATAAAAATTTTCTTTCTGGAATGAAGTTTTTTCTGGAATAAAAATTCCTTTTCCTTTTTTCGTTTTGGAACAGGGATTGTGTTTTATTTTTAAAATAAAAGTTTCTGTTTCTCTTTAGGATAAAGATTTTGATCTTCTTATGTGGTCAGAGGATTGTGGGAATTCTTGTTGAAAAAGTAAAAATTGAAAGAGGAAAATTCTAGATTAAAAGTAGAGTATTTTTCCGCTTAGGAACCACCAGACGAAATTTTGTTTTTTAATAAATTAAAAAAATTAAAAATTCTGTAAAGATAAACTATCATTGTAAAAGGAGATAAAACAGAAATGTACCTCGTCTCTTCCATTCAACTTTGTTTTCAAAGAATTTTTAAATATATTTATCAATCATGAATTTATTTTTCTACTATGTCCAGTTGCAAATTAAAATTTCGCTTGACCTTTTTCTGAAACGAAGATGAATGTAAATTTTTTATTTCATTAAAGATGGGGATTCTACTACGGAAATGTCATTAAATTTAATGTTTCTAAATTACGTTCGACGCAATGAAAATACATAGTAATTTTCTTTCTCATAAAAAATGAGTCTTCCCACGAAAACATAATTTAGACTAGTGAATTCAAAATTGATGTCAATTTTCGAACTCCTATCACGAAAATATAATTTAGTTTCGAGAAAAAGAGCGAACAGCAATTTCTCATTTTCCACGAAACAAGAGTCTTGCAACGAAAGATTATTGAGTATGAAATTAGATCAATTTTGACGAAACGGAAATGAATGATTCATGTTCGTTTTTGTTGAAGTGGGCTACACTTAAATGTGCACTTATTAATTATGGAATCACCTGCATCTTCTACTATCTTCAATTGGAAGTTAGAATC
>VOSG01000254.1:25039-51360 GCA_009761265.1 Halicephalobus sp. NKZ332
GGTTCAGTTTACATACAGACCAGGAGACTTTGTTTCAAATGGATACTGTCACAGAAATTCCAGATTATGTGCGAAAATTTATGAACTTTCGAGTAGTCCGAAACAGAGATCATAAAGTATGGTAGAATCGTTGGAGATGTTTACTTTCGTTAAATTGTGGGTTTTAGGATTTGAATTTTTCAACAACCTGCCATTTGTAAGGTTAATTGCACATTGGAATTCTTTGCAAAAACTCTTAGGCTCAAAAAACAGCTACTCCTGGAACGGAAAATAACAAATTTTGTCAATCGTATCGAGAAACCCCATAGTGACATTTATTCGAAATTACAAGAAAATGACAGAAAACTCAATTGATATTCATCCGATTTTTGACGTAGCATCATATTTTGCAAGATTCACACTTTCTAATATTTGGTTTAATTTAGTGAAACGAAAGCTTTTCAAGACCCCATAAGCTTCCGGAATACTTTAGCTTCGTTGGAACATTCATAAAAAATATGAAACCTAGACCTCTGGAGCTTCGTGTCGAGATATCTTTGCAAAAATTTTCATTTTTTTCGTTGGAATTTTTATAGATGCACTTTTGTGATATATTAATACGTGATTTCTGCCGACCTTTGACTTAATAAAGATTATGCGAAAGGCGATTAATCAATATTAGTGTTGCAATCTATCATTCTCGTAAATAACAAAAGAAGATTATGATCTAGGGACAAGATTGAAAAATAATTTCCGTGGACTCAATTCACAGTTATTCATTCCAGGAATAAAAAATTTATCCTACAGCGAAAAAAGTCTAGAAGTTAAGATCCAAAAAACAAATTTTAAGAAAATAAAAGAACAGTAATTTTTTAAGACTAATTTTAAATTATGTTCTTCATGAAAAGCTGAACAGAGAAAATGAACTTCAAAAACTTGGAAAATGACGTTTGGTATTATCAAATCCACTTATTATTTACCAGAAGCCATGATTGCACTATTGTTGGCTAAAAATGATGAGATCATTAACATTCCAAGAAGAAAGCGAATACTTAAATGTCATGACTGTTCAACGTTGTAATGAACGAAGCTACATTCACTGCCTGGGGGAATCACAATTTCGCGGTTCATCTCCTCTTTATTAGTGACCAAAAAATTAGAACATTGATCGCATCGAATTTGTTGTCATTAGTGGCTGTTATGGAAACAAAGACGTATTGAACCGAATGTACTTGACAGACCTAATATGCTTGACGAACCTGGAACATCCGGGCATTTCTAATGAAAGCTTGAGGTTCTTCACATGCCTTGTTATATTGTCCGCTAGATAAATCTTCGTGTTGACTACCTGCAGACATGACATTCGCACAATTAACTACAGGATTGTTGGCCAAAAGCAAGGTTATGAATATTCTAATAATAAAAGCTAATTTTTAAAGGTCATGGCCGGTCAATTCTGTAATAGGAGCGGCTACATTCGTTGCCTGAGGGGATTATGGATAAATATAACACATTATAATTGTCATTTCACCATCGCCTAATTTTTCCTAAAATAAATCAAAATATATTCTTTTATTTTGATCTATCATATGGATTTATTTATTTAAAAACCAGAAATTGTTCATCGAAATTACGGACGTCTAGACTGAGAAGGTATTCATAATATTATATGAGAACATTCTCATGTTGCGATATAAGGAGCGACTTTTCTTATTTCCGGAAATACTAGTAGAAATCCCGTATATGTAGTCAACACAATAATTTACTTAGTAGAATCAAGTAGAGAATACAGTAGTACACATGAGAGATCTCAAGCTCTCACTAGACAGATCTCAGGTATTCCACGTTCATCGGGCATATCAGACCTACTATACTCATTGTTTCTATCAAATCTTTTTCTTCCCACAACGAGAAACAGCTTGATTGGAAAAGTAAAACCACTATAACTCCTCAAGTTAGCTTTCTTCTTTATTAATGACGTCGAATTCGGGAGGTTAGTCTTATTAATATGTTTCAATATTACTGGAAATAGTGGCTATATTATCGAAGGTCAAAAATAAAATAATTAATATTCAAGAGCAGCTAGCACATAAAGGTCATGAATGAAGAATGCTGCAGTTGCAAGAAAGACGAGTTTTTCTACTAGCAGAAGGATTGAATATTCCTACTGTATTAGCCTTGTGTTCTATATAATACTAAATTTACAAGTGATTAATATACGAAGAATCCAGACTACTTATAAAGTGCCCTGAGATAATAATTGGAAGATTCCTACGATTCTGTACACCAATCAAATGCAGTAAATCCCATATTCCGTGCATATAAAATCGAGGCAATTATATTTAATGCTAAAGGACATCAGGCTCTTTTTATCCCCCCTAATGACCATGTTTGAGAACTTTAATGAAAATTCTTTATTATTACCAGATATAGTGATTATGCCATTGTGAACCAAAAACGGTGAGATCTTCAGTATTTCAGGAGTAACAGCTAATCGAGAATAGTCATAACCGGTCGATGCCGCAATCGAAGCAACTACATTTGACGGCCGAGGGAATTTCAATGTTTCGGCTCCCTCCTTTGCATGTGAGATTCACAGAAACTTTCTTGACTTCTGTCATCCTACAGCACTTGGCTAACATTGTAAGTTTATCGTCTTCGACTGGATGATAGAAGGAGAATGAAGTACAGTACCCTTGGCACTTGTTGACCTTGACCACTACAAGGTCACATTCCGCCACGTCTATTAATTCTTCATGTCCTGGAAAAAATGCATGAGTGTGGAAAGAAACTCTTTAAACGGACTTTGAACTTCTTGAAATCCTCTCGAAAAACACAAGTATCGTTTTACGCTTTCCGCTTTTGTCCATTTTTGTTTTCTATTTTCGGTATTGGGATAAGATTATACTGTTATGGAAGCTCGAAATAGATTCTGATGCAAAATTGTCTCGAAACGAATTTAGATTTTCTGGAAGTTCTTGGAGCTCTCGATCTAAATATAGATTCCGAAAGTTTCCAGAAGCTCCTGTGATATTGTGTAATGTTCCAAGCTTATTGAATTCTAAAGGACTTGAAAGCTTCTATGAGATACTTGAAATTTTCACATTTACCAAATCCTGGAAGTTTCTTTTAGATTTCCAAAAATTTTGCAAAATTTAAATTCGAAAAAACTGAGATTCTGCAACATTCCAGAATTTTTTATTGAATTTTAGAGGGTTCTAGAACCTCTCGGGGTTTTAGTAATAGGTATTTTTTGAAACTCACCGACAACTCTGCAAGTGGGTTTCAATATCCCGCATTCACCCGTCGACACCAGCAACGATATACTTAATAAACAGAAAAACATTCTTGGAGACGTTAAAACTGTCCTTATTTGGGCGACAAAAAGTGAGATCATGGGACTCAATGGAGATGAATGTCTTTGCACTATGGATAGAGTCTGGATCGGCGCTGAATCCCTCGACGAAAATAAGTTAGGTGATTCCATCCTCCTCTAGTGAGAAATTTGGGGTTGTAGTGGAATACAGTATTTTGTATTTTTGTATGTATAAAGAGGCTAGAACACCTGAAGAAAGTTTTTAAAAACAAGAATACGATACAAAAACGCTAATGCGTCAAAAACTCGGAGTGATATCACGACGCGAATTTCTAGAACTTTCGAGTCAAAATATAAACTGGAATTTAGATTCAAGTGATTCTAGGAATTTATAAGACTAAACTTATAGAAGAAGCATCTATGATGGAATTCCTAGAATTCTCCTATCAAAAAAAAGTTATTTTTTTCTAAAGTATTCGGAAAGATGATCAAGCGGGTTCTTAAAAGTTATAGGATCTCATACAATGTCACACAATCTCATCCGCGGATTGTAAACAAGGAAGTTTTAGAAAAAGAGACGCTATTGTTCTGAAAAATTTCGGAAATTTAAAAATTCCAAAAATTCTCACAAGAATTTCGAAAACGAACTTTCTCGACAGCGTTCAAAAACTTTCGGATAAAGGAAAAAATAAAAAGAAGAAAACAAAACCAGAGTCGAATTTTTCCGAAATAAACTTTGATCCTTAAGGGAGAATACCCATTAAAGAACACGAGAGATAAAAGCGAAAAACTGAGGCTGTAAATAACTGAAAAAACAGTAAGTAGAATAAAACAATAAAAATATGGTTATGAGGCAAATTGGAACAGATAACTACAGAGATGTCTGTCGGGACAAAGAACATTTTATAGTAAAAGACTGTAAATACGAATTTAAGAACTGTTAGTATTTAATTATTTAAACGTGTGAATTTGAACGTCTACAGTAATGCCTTAGATATTTCATTAGTTACATTGAGGTCTCAAATAAAATATTTAAAAATTCACTCAATATGACGATGTTTTTGGATACTTTGCTAACCAAAGTAAAATATCGAAAAAAGGTTCACCAAACAGGATACCAGAAAGGTCAAAGGTTCCTTGATCAATTTCTCGGAGAAAATTATTTCTGCAACCCAACTAGATCTTCGATAAGGATAATAACAGAAAGTTTAAACTACGTCAATCCGATTAATTCAGGATTATTTTTCAAAAATGGAACAATCAAAGAAAGCGATGATAATTACTCAATTTTACTTTTTGGGGAGACTTTAATAGGCCTCGTGACTTGCGTCAGAACTTCGATGGATACGGTAGTTTTAGATAATAAACTTGATTTGAAACGGAACTTTCTGTAATGCGGTGAAATATACATGGATCAGTTGGGATTTGAAAAGACAATTTAGTATTTAACTAAGGATTAGTTTTTGGTTCCTGATTAATTTTGGTGCAAAGGTTCAATCGGAGTCCAAGTTGATTGAATTCCTCACGATTTTAAGAAGATGCGCTCCAATAACCAACGTCACTCAAAAATGAAGTTATTTTCAGCACGAAACTTCGCTCAGATTTAAATATAGATAAATTCTTCACTATTTCTAAAGTCTTTTTACAAAAAATAAGTTTGGGAAAGCTTGACGATTGAACTTGACACAAAAGTTTTACCTACTTTCTGGATGCAAATGAACTCATTATGACTCAGGAGTCTCAGAAGAGGAATTAATTTCGTATTCCACAACATATCGAAGATAAATACTGACGTCAAGGAAAAGTCTGGTGTCCACTATCTTTTTAAAAATCAAGGTTTAGATCTTATACAAATAAGGAGGGAGAGGTTAATCACAGATTTTTGAGGCGAAAGTTTGAGAAGAGTTGATAATCGAGAAAACACGATGGAAATTTATTTAAAAAGGAGGTTTGAAAAGATTGACAATCGAAAAACAAACAGTGAAGATGGATTCCGAAGAGGAATTCCGTAGAACTGATAATCGAAGAATTATGAAAAATGATTTTCAAAAAATGGTTGAAAAGTTAATAAAAAACAACGATAGGAACTGATTTGGAAAGACGTCTAAGCTTAATTCCCGGAGCAAAGAACAAATGATAGAGTGTGTATTGTGGTGTATTATTATTTCATAACACAAGTTGATGAGACGAGCACAAAAGATATATAAGTTCTAAAATAAAACGCCGTAATTTTGTGTGATGATACGGTGATGTGGTAACGCCTCATAGCACAACCGGATGAAGAAGGCACGAAAGAAGGATAAATATGCAAATAAAGATAAAGTACTGTAATTCTATATGACATGACATTGACGTAGTAGTCTTTCATAACACAACCGGATGCAGAAAGCACAAAAGCATATGAACCTTGAGGCAGAATACCGTAATTCAGTGCAACATTACCGAGGACTTTTAACAAGGACAAAATTAATTTAATTCGAGAACCTAGTTTTTGGATGGGATTACATAATATTACGAAATCTCAGTGTTTCCCAAGAATCCACTTGGTTGTTTCTGAAACATACTGGAAAAATACAAAAATAAAATCCTACATCCTGTTTCGACTGGAAAATACAAGAGAAATTCCTTGTAGAAATCCTTTAGAAACTTTCTTATATATTTTTTAAATAGGATTTTTGGGCGCAAATAATTCCGCACGAAATGGACTTTTAAAGAAGCAATTAAATCCCAAAAATCTTGAGCAAACAAGTTTCAATGATTTCCACGTAAGCGAATCCAAAATTTTTCGACCCTTTTATTTGGGAAATGGAATCCACCCACGAAAATAAAATGTCCTCAATTTTCATGAATCAAAAGGAACAATAAAACTATGGTATTTGCAAACAATTACGCCCAAGCACGCCTCGGAAAAAATTTTTTGAAGTCCAACATTATCTATTTTAAAAAAATGATTAAGAATTACTGGACTTTCTTTGAAACATTTTAATAATTAAATATAACTGAAGAAGTAAATTTGAAAGAGTATGATTTAAAACTTACAGTTTTTTGGATAGTTTAAGATGTACCATGGAAAATATTCTAAAAAATGACTTTGTCTAGATCCACAAGGAAATAATATAAAATTACGTAACTATTTTAGCTTATCCGAGATGTAGTATCACCAGAAAAAAATTTGCTCTTTGGATTAAAGAGGATAGAGCAAAATGTTTTTGAAACCTTTTAATTAATCTAGGATTCGACGTCATAAGAAAAGAATCTTAAAACAAATTTTAAAAATAATTTAAAATTTTGCATTTCTTGGTTATCCAGGAACTGGGAAGAAAGGGGGTTTTGGGGAGATTTCGAACTTGAGTAAACAGAAGATTGACGGAAGCTTCGGGAAAATGGGTGAATTCTAATGATATAAGGGATCAAATTTCAAATTGAAGACTAAAATAAGAAAATGTTGACAAAAGTTTTATGAAAAATTGTTACAGTACACCGAAGACGATTTTGGAAGGGGATAAGAAAGGAAACAGGATGGTAATGCAGAAGAGTGGGGGAACGAAATAATGGAGGGGTTTATATAGATCAAGAAAAACCCTGGAGCATTCTGATGCTAGGCGAAAGAATTTGTGTTCGAGTTCTGTCTAAGAACGTAATGACTTCATCAATGACGAAATTCCCTAATTTGTTTGCACCCAAAAGTTCGAGAAAATCGGTATAAAGAAAGATCAAAGAATTTTCTCAAAAAAATGATTACGAAAGTATAGGAATTTTGTGAATTTTTTTCGAAAATAAAAATTTTAAAACTAATGAAATGAAATCAAAAATTATACATCAAGATCAGTCTTGTAAACGTGACTGGTCAAGAGGTCACTATTTACCTTATACGGGAAAAGGAAATGCGGGGTAAAGGATAAACAACCTATGTCTACGTGAACAGTTTGACGTTGAATCATACTCTTGCAAAAACTAATCATACCATTGAAAGAAATGAGATGTATTACGCAATATCCTCGACACGACTATCCAGGATCGTCTAGCCGTAATATAACACTTCATGAGAAAAGAGGAAATGTGGGATGGAGGATAAACAATCCAGTTCTGTGTGCATGGAATCAAACTCCGGAGTCATAATACTGTAAAAAATAACCCCACTGTTGTAACAAAAAAATAAAATATATTATAGAACACTCTGCACCAGTTTCGAAGATCACCTAACCGAAGTAAGGAGCCTCATGGGGAAAGAAGAGGAATAAGAACAAAAGATAAACAACAGAGCTCTGCATGAATAGAATTCGGCCTCAAAGTTGTTCTTATAAAAACCAATCACATCATCACGAAATTAAGCAAAGGTTATTACATCATTTATCAATAAAAAATTTGAGAGTAAAATACCAAAAATAGAATTTGTGATATTCATACGATATTCAGGAAGCATAATTTTTTTGTTTAAAATATTTTTGAAAAATTAATAAAGAAAATTATTTTCTTTAATTTTCAATATATCTAAAAATTCAGGAATTAATTTTTTACAGAATTGAAAATTTTTAAAAATTAGGTAATAACTGAAAATAATAAAATAATTTCTTTGATTTCTTGTATTACTTTTTTGATTTTTTAGGTCTATCGCCAAAGGGCAAGTTCTTTGAATTTGTCAAATCTCGTGACTGAACGAAATTGATCGTATGAGAGAACTTTTTGTGCGCAGAAGTTTCATTTTTGGTCTCCCAAAATTTGGACAATAGTGTTCTGGTGTCAAAGACAAAAGACAAAAGACAAAAGGCACGTGAATTTGTCTTTTGATATCTCTTTTCTGTCTGCAAGTCTAGTAAGTAGAATTAAATACGAAAAAGCAACTTTTATTTACGGTCAGAAAGCGTGTTTAAGTTTCGGCTTTATGGATTTTAAGTAGTTTGGTCCATCTCATTAATAGTAACTGATATATAGAATTATTTAAAAAGTAATTAAATACAACAATAAAGCTTTTGATTAGAAACTACATTTGAAACTTTCAACTAGTTCATCTTACTTCATTCAGAGTGGTTAATGATATGAAATTATTATGAACAAAACATAAATACAGAAACTAATTTTCATTTTCGAAAACAAACTCCGATTAGTTTATCTTACTTCACTACATCCAGTTCGCGAGTGCTCTCTTCTCGGAATTCTGGAGATCTCGAACTTCGGGAACAAAAACAAGAAGATTTTTAGAGTTTGAACTTTACAAATATTTAAAAATTATATTTTTTCGTAAACAAAAAACATTGCATTGAAAAAAACACAATTTGCAGATTTGTTTTTTTTATCACGTCAATATCATTCAACTCTAAGAAGGAACAAAGTATAGTGACAGATAAATAAAACTTATTTTTAGGGATATTTTTGCAAAATTACAGTAGTATCATAAAAGTTTAGTAATAAATATGAAATCTTGGTAGAGAAGCTCCACTACCTAATTCAGGAAATTGTATTATCAGGAATATGTATATTAATGTTTTAGAAGTTAAGGTAATGTCACAGAAACTTGGTAATCAATATGACATGCTGTTGACGAAACTGCAAAAGCCAAATGGGGCAGACAAACCCAATTTAGAAACATTACACATCCAGAAAAGCCAACAAAGAATAGGCAATTTGCAGAAACAAGAAGGGCCATCCCCGTTTTCGTCACTGATAACCCTTTCCCAAGTTCTTGAAAAACCAAACATGGTCAATGCACTTGGCGTCATTTATTGTCAAGAATAGCTGCTAAGATGATTTTTGGTGATGATGATGAAAAGGAGGAACAATGGTCCTAAAATATTTCGAAAAAGGTGTACCTCTGTTCAAAAAACCTCACAATATTATCTTTAATATTTTTGTTTTTTTTTAAATTCATAGAAATTAAACTATTTTTATATAAATATTTACTTTACCCTATGTTGACCCTAAAAAATTAGCGAAAAAATAATCTTCGTCGAAATTAAAAGTGCGGGAATAAAAACTCACCAACTGAGTCCTGGATGCAAAAGGACATTTTCTATTCGAGAGGATTCACGTAAATTTTCCATATTTCTTAAATCTAATATAATCAAGTTATTTTAGTTATTTTTTATACACATAATTATTTCACTCCATGATGACATTAAAGCTATAAAAGTCAGTGAAGAAGTCTAATCAGAATTAGAGCATGGAAAAAACTCGTTCAACTGTTCTCGAAAAGAATTTAAATTATAAAAAATATGAAATCGAATTTTTTTAATAATAAAAGATAAACTGAAAAAAGTTAATTCGAAAGAAATAAAACTTAAACTGAAAAATGATAAAAATGTGAAATAAGGATGGGAGAAAAATCACCACATTCCGATGGGAATTTGTGGGTCAATTTCCTTGAAAACAATAACAGGAATTTTTTTAGTTCCCTTCGTAATCACATATTTTAAGGATGAGAAATTCCTTACAAGAATACATCTCACAGATCGAAGATTTTGCAAGGACATATTTTGAGGATCAAGGATTTCATATAGAAATATATCTCAGAAATCGGGGCTTCCGTATAAGAATACATCTTAGAGATCAAAAATTCCGTGCAAAAGTTCATTTTAGAGACCAAACATTTGCCAAAAAATACATAACGCAGAACGTGACGGTGGAGTGTTTATTTTGCTTGTAAAAAGCTTCTAGAAACAGTTAAAAATAGTTCCTTATCGAGGACAGTCATCACTTTGGAAGCTATTCTAATATGCCTTAATATAGGAAAAACTATAATTCCAATCTCAATAGGAATTTGGATTAAATTCTTTATTGGCAATTATTTTTGAGATTAAACCCGTAGTTGAGAAGGATAAGTTTCACTATTGATAGCGATAGATGCGAAGATAATGTGAAAAGTCATATGATAGTTGACTATTCAAATAGAAATCATGATCGGTCAAAAAGATATCTCTATATTAATTGATATGAGAGGGGTCGAAGAGTCATTTGACAGCTAGTTACTTGAATCGTCGGGGAAATATTCAAAATTATCGGAAATCAGGATTTATAGATCGAATTCAGAATTCAAGTAGACTATTTAGTAGTTAAATTTGTCACGAATTAAAAATTAAGAAATCAAATGGTCATAATAATCCATATCTAAAATTGGAGTACAGGCATTTTAGGGATAGTCCTCCTGGTTTATAAAAAATAAACATCGGCGCCAACGAGTAAAGCTAGACGATGAAGAAACAACGTAAGTCTATAAATAACACGAATCAAATTTATCATATTAAGGTGTAACGAATAATAAAAAAGGGTTTACGAGTCGGGTCAAGATCAAAAACATTGAGCTATAAAAACAACTGATACCTGTGTTTCAAATAGATAATTAAAATTATTGACGCATTTTGAGTGAGATGACATTCAAAGATTAAAGACTGCCTTTAATTACCATCGAAAACAAGAATAACCTTCGTCATTAAACTCTTGATGTCCGTGATAAGTCCATCAATTTGTCCAGGTGAGGGAATCGAGGACTAACAAAAATTAGAAATTTAGAGTTAGTTGCTATTACAAGATATTCGATAGCTATGACAGGATTATCTGCTCGTTAAGGCAAGTATGATTCAGTGTTAAAAGTAATTAATCAGACAATTGAAGTGAGGATTTATTATGAAATCTGAATATCACGGCAGACCCACTACTATCCAAAACACGTAGAATTCAGCTTCAAAGTCAACTAAACATCTGAGTGAATTCTCTAAGCATTACGATAGATTTACAAATGTTTGAGCGCAAATGGAACTTCTTCATCAATATCAATTAAAGAATACAGAAGGACCAGTCTTCGATTAAAGACACGGTTATCTATTACAATTGCTCTCTACTTGTATCAACACAAAAGTCTTCACTATGAAATAAACCTATGGAAGTGAGCATCCCATTAATGGAATTTATGATAAAAGGCATGAGTCAAATTATGAGTTCATAATAATAAAAGCATTTTTATATTAAACAAATTCTGGGTGGAGGGAGTCAACGATGGAAGTAATTCTAGGAACCCGGAAAAATTACACTCCCGCAAAAAGTTGACCAAAGTTCTTCGCTTTACGGTAATGAAGACTTACGTCACACCTTTTTAAGGTTCGTTATCTTGGAAGCAAGGATTCCTTTGTTTATTGCTAGTCATTTGGCTTCCATGGAATTTAAGGTCATTTTCAATAAAAGCATATAGAAAATTTGGGGAAAGTGATAATTTCGGAAAGGGTAAATGGAATTTCAGGGAAGTGATAATTTCGGTAAAGGTGCACAAAAGGATTTTAAGCATGATAATTTCAGGGTGAGTACATAGGAAAGCTCTAGCAAAGATATACAAGAAACTTCAAGAGAGTAATCATTTTAAAAAGAGTATGTGTAGAAATTTCGGAGAAGTGATAATCTCAGTATGAATACATAGGGAAATTTCGAGAGAGTGATAATGACAATTGAGTACAAGGGAACAATAAATTTGACATAAAAAAGAAAAACTCGGTTAAATAAAATTTGAAGAACAAAAACATCAAGCTATTTTCATAACGAAAACCTGAGGAAATATTTCATCATCTTGAATTCTTGAAGAAAGAAAAAGAATAGAAATTTTAAAAATACTTTTATATGGTCTTCAAGAAGAATTTCTCACAGAAAATTTTGTATATATCTCAATCCCTATCTTTTGAAGGGTAACTGTTAATCAATTAATATACAAATCCATACACATTTGACTTCCGCTCAAAACTAGACTGACGATCTCCGAAAACGAACATTTCCGCGATTTTATGTGACATGGAATTTTCAAAATTCTTTAAATCGACGAAATGACATTTTTTATTTTTGATCGAAAAAATATGAAAAAAACTGACTTTTTTAAAGAAAAAGAATACCCAACTAATAATTCCATAAAAATTTAGACAATAACAACATAGTAATCATAATTTATTTCCAGCTTCCAATCTTCTTCAACAAGGGTTCCCGTGGTTTTGTTCCCGTTGATTTTTCAACTTTTTGCCCTCAGGCAACAACCACGAGTGATTCTTCACAAAGAAAAATAGGAACAAAGAAAATGAACTTTTTCATTTTTATTTGCAGGTTTGATTTATTGTATTTTTTTGGCCAAATATGTTCTTTAACCCGAGAATAAAAATTATTTAAAATTTATATTAATTTTTTTCTTCGAATTTCAGCTGGGAAATGACACATGCGATTTGTTCGTGACCACTTCCTGGGTTGTAGTCGAACATCTTAACTTGGAGTTGGTATGGGCGCTGAAAAGGTATTTTAGATGCAACTTAGATAATGAGTGATTTGTGTGATCTTCCAAATCACTGAGAAAATTTGGAAGGTGAGTCGTTTCGAAACCGATTACAAATTAGTTTCAAAAGGATTAACTTTTTCTTTTTACAATACTTTTTAATGATCTTACCCCAGAAGTCAGACTGTTGATGATGGCGGCGAATTGAGTCAGGTTGAGGGGCAACATGAGGTTCAAGTCTCCCGTCTGGAGAGGACAGTTGTGGGCGAACTGACATCCATCGATGTTATTCAAGAGTCCGAAGGTGGAGATCTCGCTCCACTTGCAGTCTCCTGTGATCCAGTCGGCGGCATAGTCGAAAATGCTCACGTTGACTTTGTTGTCTTGGTATGCCACACCGTTGTTAACAGAGATCAAGTCGAGAACCATGGGTTTGCGAGGGTCGATGGGATACATGGTGTTGTTTTTGTCATCATATACAACGGCATCTTTGACCATCAACGGCCACGCTGAAAAATTCGAAGAATATTTGGTCATGGAACGGAAATTAACTTACTGTCTCCGCAGTTGTAGACGTGGATCTTGGTGTCGGTGCCGTTGGGGTAAGGACAGTTGGCTCTGACTCCTGCCTTGGGGGGCACTGCAAGGCCCCAGATGGCAACCAGACAAAAAGCGAGGGAAATAATGAGGGTCTTCATTTTCTATGGAATCCAAAAACTGTACCCAACGTTGTGAAACTTCATTTTATACTTCCCTTGTACATCCGCTTTGCTATCTGTCCAATGGAAAATAATCTATGCTAACTATACCTCGATCGTCACAACCCTAGATAAGCCTCTTTGGAGTGGTGCCACTCCATGGTTATCAGTATTTCTGACTAATCCAAGTTAACCATAAGCAGGTTATCAAGAAGGAAATAACCTCCATTGTATAATTTTATGTGATTGAGGAGCATTCTGAAGGCAATTAAAATATCTTCTTTGGCTTCCCCCGAAAATAAAACCGAAATTGAAAGTTATTTAAAAATATCATATATGATTTGTAGAGCATTGTCAGCAGGGTCTCTATTGTGTAAATGTATGTGATAAAAGAACATTATGGGAACAAGCAAAAGACGCCTAAATTTCCCAAACATAAAGCAGAAATTGGAGATTGTCTGGAGAATATGATATGTGACTTGTATATCATCATCGACAATATTTCTATTTTATAATCTCATATCGTAAAAGAACATTATAAGGATAAAGTGCATCCAAGTTTTCTTGCAAATTAATTCCAAATTAGAGGCTATTTGAAATTACATAATTTATAAATGATCAAAGATTTTTATTTCACAATCCCACGTTGTAAAAGAACATTCTGGAAATGACTACAAAGTACCCTCTGATTTTTCTTGCATATGAAACTAAAATTATGTTCAAATGTATTGGACACAGTTTCTAAACAGGCACAAAGAAGCTTCAGACATTGTGGTATTCGACAGTTATCAATATATTTGATTCGCTCGAGTTAAATATCAGCAAACTATCAGAAAATTTGTGTTGCATAATTTTCCATAACGAAGGAATATTCTAGAAATACGTCGTATCAAAACAATTTATTCTTAGGAAGACGAAAAAATTAGTGATTTGCTTCTGAATCTGTGACACTTTCAATTTTAAATGAGAAAAGTTGAACATGCCTTAATTTTGATCGAAATAACATCTATTAAAAATTAAGATAGATATTTGTGCTTTATGCTTTCTCCATTATATTGTTATTTTTTAAAATTTATTGATCTTCAACAAGCCATTCAAGGCAAAAACAATAACAAAACAAGGTGGGAAACTGGTCAGTGAGTTTACAAAATCAGAAAGTATGACCGATAATTTTAGGTCTCTAGTGTGTCATATTTCTGGCAAGACCAAAGTTTGACAAAGGCGTCACAAATTAGGAAGAAAATAGATGATTTTTCCTTCCTCCTAAAGACGAAGTGTTTGTACGTGACTTATATCTTTTTCATACCTTTTTTTTATCGTAGAAGGATATTTTGGAGATATTTAGAAGGAGTCACATGAAGTTTTTCTGCAGAAAGTGGAGGAAAAGTCCAATTAAGAGATAATGTATGAAAATTGTAAATTGTCGTCATAAAGATATTTATTTTGATTCTATACAATAATAAAACATCTTGTGGGAGACTATTTAAATCTTTCAAAACTTCTTACAAAGTACAGACAAAAGTTCATCTATGACGTGAGGGGTAAAATCGCGAATTATCATCACAAAGAAGATCCGTTTTTGGGTTTTTCTTCCGCTTCCGAGAATCCAAACTTGACGAACTCGAATTCTCCGCCATTGTGTCCCAAAAAAACTCGTCCTCAAATTCGACTTTTCAAATTTTTTTAAATCCAAAAATTCTCGAATTCAAATATTCCTCTTAATTTTTAATTTCCACTTTAGGAAGTACAAATATTTCAAATATGTAGTTAATTTCAAACGGTTTCTGAGGCGATAAGAATTTTAAAAAATTTATTTTGTAGTTTATATTTTTCTCAGGTATTGACGCTATGACTGAATATTAGTCTGGTATTTAAAGTTTGGCATTCTATTCTAATACCAATCTGCTTTCAAAATTTGGCGTTCTGTTTCAACATCAATTTCTCTGAGCTTTGAGGTTCTATTAGCGTTGGCCTATCTCTAGATGAAAATAAAGTTTTACGTTTCAAATTATCTGCTAATTCGCTAAACACTTCTTGATGATAAACAAAATGGTTAAATCGTCTGAGCTCAGGAAAAAATTAATTCTTTAAATCCGCTAAGTGTTTCATAAATTAAAGCTTTTAAATAGTAACTTCTTTCGGAAATTCTGTATCTTTATTTTTTTCTGTAAGATTTCGAAACTTCTTTAAGTGGTTTCACTATAGAATTTGGAAAGAAATCTTATGAATTCCACTACTGTAGAAACCCACATAAGAATATTTTCTTAATGCTTTATTTCACTTTAAAATCCTATACGAGGCTTTTCCAAAGATATCTTATCATTGCAGAACTCCGTGCAAGAGCACCTTAGCGAATTTCCTTAGTATAATATTCCAAACAGGAAACCTTCGAGTGGGCTTCCTTACTGTAAAATTCCAAACAGGAAAATTCCCAAGTGAGTAAACCAATTTACGTCTCGACCCCTCGAGCAATTATCCAGATCTCCAAAGAATTTCGAAATCCACCGATTAAGTAGTTCAAAGTTTTTAATTTTTTGCGTGATTTTAGGAGGAAATTTATTCTGACTTTTTTCCTGTTTGGAATCGTTCATTCTTTCGCTAAAATGTGACTTTAAATCTCGAGCCAGTCACTTTTTTGACACTTTTTCGTTTCAAAAACCAATTATTTCTGGGTCGAAATTTATGTTTTGGTTTAATGAAAATGACGAAGTTCCTCTTTGTCGAAAAAAGAATTATATTGTTCCGGGAATTAGAGATCGGTATTGTTACGAAATTTTTTGAAAACTTCCAGGGATTAAGTTAGTTTTTTATTCTACCATACTATTATAAGGACTTGGAAAAATATTGTGGAATTTTCTCGAGGAGAATTCCTGACGGTTTCTAAGACAGAATCCCCGTCATATTAATATGGAAATTAAGAGGATTTTTTTGACATTTCCGCGATATGAATTTTTGGCATTTTCTAGTAAATTTTCAGGATCCTCATCATATTAATGTAGACTAAAAATTGTGAAATTGTCACAGCACGAATTGCCATTACTTTTTAATAATTTTCGGATCCTTCGTCATATTAATATGGAAACTGCAAGGAGATTGTTTTTATGTGACTTTTGACCATTTTCCAATACACTTCGTAATTTTTAATTTTGAACTAATTCTAAAAGTTTCCATCGGATTCTGGAGGACTTTGGTAATGAAGGTCTTCTCGCATTATTGCATTTGTAATCCATAAAATTTTTATTTTTTATTCTTTCTCATTTTTTAATTAGTAAGGAAGCTATTTTTTCGAAAAAAAATTTGCGGAATTTTACTGGAGGCGTGCCTGACTCGTGCTTCAATCTTCTTATGGCGATTTATCTTTTCAAATTTGTTTTAAAAAAACTCCAAAATTCATTTTGAACAGATTTTCTAAACTATTTTAAAACTATTCGTGATTAACTTTTCCCGAGGCTTTATTAATAAATATACCTTTTAATTTGTTTAAACTTTTTAAACTTCATCTAAAGTTATTTTCCAGGTCCATCTTCCACGAGACTCATTTGGGCCCCTGATACTGTAAATTAAATAATATAAATATGGCGCCAAAATTGATGCAGAAAAGTGATTTAAGTTCTTCCCAGATCCCCGTTTTCACAAAGTTCCAGACGTCGATCCTGATTCTGATTCTTTGTTCGTCGAGTGCCTCGGGGTTCGTTAGGAGCACGGGGATGCTCAAGTTGTGTCCCCCCGGAGGTGAGGCTTTCGCTACTGCCTGGCAGTTGACCTGCGGGATGAGGAAGAAGAGAAGTGCCCCGGAACCCCAATCCGACCTCATCCAGGAACTCCAAAAAGAAATCAACCCAGGTTTGTCTTCGACATATTAAATTCTCGAACTGCAACATATTTCGTGTTCCAAATTAAATAATTCCCTAAAACATAGTATACGGTAGATATCCAATGGTAGTACTCTTCCTGGATACCGTGATAAGTGTAGGAACAGAATTTAGATGAATAGGTACTGTAGATATTGGATTGAAAAATTAACTTCTAAGGACTACCGTGCTCAATTTAAAAAAGTTACTGTATTCAATTCACTAGTAATTGCTGTATTTAAATAATTTTTGGAATTTTCGAAATATTTTTCTTGGGATCTTGCAAATAATTTAGATTCTTTGAAGGTTATTTTCTCGCAATTACTTTGTTTAAATCTTTTTGTTCTTTTTAAATGCAAGTAATGTTAACGAAATTATCCATCCGAGAAATAAATCAAGGCTTATTGTTCTTCGAAAAATTTAAAACGGAACCCACGACAAAGGAAATCCGCATTTTCAAGAAACTGACGAAAGTCAAATCTCGGATTTGAATGAGGAAAACTCGCTTTTGTCCGGCGTCATATCCGAAAGTTAGGAAACTTGGTAAACTCAAACTGTTTATGTTTATAATTAGAAAAACATTTTTGTTCAAAAATGAAAATGTTTCCAATTTTGGAAACGTCATTTTGAAATGTTTAAAAACAAACATGATTTTTGAATTGAAAAAAATAAGGGTTTCTTTCGACAAACAGCTTTGGATTTTTAGGGACATATTTCTAAGTTTGTGGAACATCATTTTTAAAAATTTAAGGACAAACGTGACTGTTGGATTCAAAGCAATAAAATTCCTTTGAATGAGTAATTTTGTGAATTTTTAAGGACATAGTTTTAATTTCAGAGAACGTCACTTTTGAGTTTAGAAACAAAATAAATGTCTAACTTCAAAACAATAAAATCTTTTTTGAATGGATAATGTGTAACTCTTTGAGAACTTATTTCTAATTTCTGAGAACATCATTTTTAAGAAGTTAAAAAAACATAGCTTTTAACTTTAAAACGATAAAATTTTTTGAATGAGTAATTTTGTGAATTTTAAAAATGTCTTCAGATGTTAAAAACACTATTTTTATTTTTCAAAAAACTTTTGGGGGAAAATTCTATAATTTTTATCTTTCAAAAAATCCTGGAGGAGTAATTTTGTGGATTTTGTGCTTTCTTTTGCTCCAGGGGTGTTCTCGATTGTGACGCAATCGGGCCTCGAATTCATTTTTACAGAATCCTTTATTCATCTTTTACACAAAAATGATTGCATATTTAATAACAGGAATTATTATAACTATTTAATAAAAAGTGTTCTCCGGGCACATTGTGAATGGCCTTGATTCAAATAATCTTCCCTCTGTGCTCCAAAACACAGGAATACTTTTTCAAAAAATAAATTAAACTCTAAATTTGGACTTCTTCGTCAACGTTAGAAACTAACTGTGATTAATCTAGATTAGTTAAAGATTTTAATCCTTTACATTTTTAAATTTTTTTAATTGTGGAAAAAATGAATTAGAATTTTCCACACTTTTTATCTATAGAGCAAAATAGATTTAAAAATTTACTTTTATAATTTAAAAAGTTATTTTTGCAGAAAGAAGAAAAAATAATTAAACCTCTTTAATTGGATAAAGTCAAAAATTGTTTTCAGGATTTCCGGACACTCTCCCGACTCCAGAGGGCTTGGCCGTTGATGAAGAACATGTAGAAAAAAAGAGTTCAGGATCCTCGAAAAAAGAATACAGACCCTTGAGCATGACAGAGATGATGCACTTTTGTTGTCGATATGGATGTACTTTCCGCGATCTTCTTCCTTACTGCGACCCCTTCGGACAATGGGATTCCTAAAATACAGCTACAGTACCAGTGAAAAGCAGCGTTCTTGAAAAATAATTTTTGCATTGTTCTTTGATATTTCCCGAACAATGAATATGCCCCTTGAATAACTGTTGATACAAAAAATGAAATTTTGAATTTTAGAAATTCCTGTTGAAACAATTTTGCAGAAAATTGGTTTTTGATTCTTAATATCGTTCTCCAACGTTCCGATCCATGTTTTTCCGGGAGAAGTCGACGTAGTCATTTTCGAAACCAATTGAAGTCCAAATATTTGCTCAAAAACCCGTATAAAAGGTCTGTTCTAGTTTTTTTAAAGTACTCATTTCGATTGAAAATGAAATTCTGTCTCGTTTTTCTCCTTATCTTTCTCGCCATTTCCGTCCAAGGTTAGTTTTATCGATCTATATACCTTCGTTGAAATAAACTGAAAATGGACTTTTAGCGAAAATAAATCGCTGTCAAGCTAACGAGCAATACTATACTTGCGGACCTTGTGAGAAAACTTGCAAGACTTTGAACTCCATGTGCACATTGATGTGCCGTCCTGCTGGATGTTACTGTAAAACCGGATTCGTCCGCAACACCCAGAAGCGTTGTGTCAGCCAAAACACTTGCAGAAATACAACCAGAGGATAGCTTCCTCGAACGAAAGTTGCAATTCGCTGATTACTGTTTTTCATAATGGGCTTTAAGTAAAATGCATTTTTCTAACCATATTATCACAGAAATTGTAAATAAACTTCATCGCAAAGTTATGTCGATGTGAATTTACAGGGCGATTTAGATGTTCATTCCAGAAATTTATATTAAATTATAGTTTCTGTAAATTCTAAAGAAACTTTAGAATCGTTAGGGGATCATGGAGGATTTATAGAATTTCAAAAAATATTATTCCATCAAATTGACACTCGGTGATAATATCTGAAGACCTGAGACTATCTTTCTCATCAACGCAGAATTCTTCAGTCGTCTTCTCTGATTTACACAAACACGACAAATAATCATCTCAAACCCCCTCTTTTTCCATGCACATGTCCTCATAATCAAAAAACATTAAATTATTTCAAAAACATCTTCCAGAAATGAAAACTCACGTGTTATTTTCATTTCCCTGGATTCAACATGTTTGTTTATTTTTGCAATCAAACCTATTCTGGAAAATTCAAGGTTGGCCTTTTGATCCGATTTGAAATTCCATTCTCGGGATAAATAAAAACATCGGTATGGATGGTTTTATTCAAATCCTTTAACAGAATTAAATTCAATGAATAATAACTCAAAAATAATATTTAAAAAAGTGAGCTGAAATTGGTGCTCGACTCTGCTTCTGAATTATTTGTTTCGGGATTTCATTCACTGCCTACGATAATTGGTTTGTGAAATTTCTGTAAAAACCATATCCATATACAAATCGAAGTACGCTATATCGCTCATCAGCACATTAAATCAATTCTAATTTAATAGTACATAATTCATCATTTGCCAACATATTCATACAACGAATTAATAAGTTGTTTATCATGCACTGATACATCAATGTGTTATTCCCAATGTATTGTTGAGGCATTGAAACTTGTTTCATGTGGTTTTTGATTGAAAGTTCAGACTCGTAGATCCTCTGGATGACATTCATGATTTGGTATCGATTGATCGGACTAGCCAAATCCCGTTCTCTATTTCGAAAGTAATTCGATTAATAGTGCGAGAGTACAGGTGGCCAAAAAACGGAACTACATTTATCATTTAAAATAAATCTTATACTATTCTGAATTTATTTAAATACTTATTCGGAATATTTCGTTTATTTTCTCTAAATATTTTCGGAGTGTATAAATTGAAAAATAATTAATATTTGATACTAAGATTTAGAAGATGTAAAATTCGATATATCAAAGCAAAAAATAACAATTCATATATCGACGTCATAAAACTAAATTGAACTTTTTTGATCACACCCCATTCTGAAAAAAGTTTATTTTGACGAGATGAGAATTGACATTTCTCATCAAAAAAGATCTTGCAACAAAAATATCATTTAGTTTATTTTTTAGATCACCTCTAGCGAAATAAAGATAGACGTTTTTTCTAAAGTAGACTACACTCCCAAAGCCCTTCGGAAAAATCAAGTGAAGACACTTGATCTTTGAGCGAAAAATGACTCATTCGCTTTGTTTTTATTTTTCTAAAATTAATTCAAGTTCCAATTTGTCGAAAACTCATTAATTGTTTCTGCTTCACTTTTGTTCGCAAATGCCTTAGGTGATTCATCGAAATCTATCAAATATAAAACTACTTTTGATCCTTCGGTGAACTTTCATTTTATTTATTTAATTTTTTTTTCTCGAGGAAATGACTTTTGCTCTTTGAAAAAAGTTTTAAAAAATCTAGATATCCAAAATTTATAAACTCTAAAATAATTTTTTAAATTTTAATTCATTTCTAAACTTGAATTTTGTATTTTAAATTGTTCGAGGTTTTGAAATTAAATTCTTATTTTAAATTTGTTTTAAAATTTAAGCTATGTTTATTTTTTTTATAAATTTTTTACTATTCATTTTTTATGGAATGTATAAAATTAGGTCTGTTTATCGGAATTTAGAGATCAGGGATCATCAGCCCAAAACAGCTGCAACAATTTGACAAAAAAAATAAATGTTTCGTTCGGAACAGCCGAGAAAAAGAGAATAAAAGGGAATCCGTTGAGCTGATTTTTTCAGTTTTAAACTAACGCTCAAAAATACTTTTGTTTTTTTTGATCATGATACCCTGATATCTTTCCATGATCTAGAGTTGGTGTTTATTTAACGTAAACATTGAGTCAAGGAAGTCTGAGTTGCGGTGGGTTGGCCTCTTTTTGATCCTTTTAAAAGCTGGACCAGACGGATAAACAGGGATAGGTGTGGGTATATAACCTCGAAGTGAGAATGCACTTCGTTCGTATCTTTGTGAACTTTTTTCACCTACGTAGCTACCATCACGTTGAATTGTGACGATTTTTGTTTATCCACCTTGTAGTCACCCACAAGGTTATTTTTTTGGGATAAAAGCTCGTTTTTCGATTTCCATTTTAGTTTTGATAATCTCTATAATTGGGTCCGCTATATCAAAAATTTTGTTCTCTTGGTCGTTTAGTCATCGTCGATCGACTGGTTAATCTTTTTTATCCTTTGTAGCGTGTGTCTCCCTATCGAAAGCCGACGATAAGTATTTTATGACAATTTCAGATAAATTCAATGAAGAATTTCCAAATTCTGCTTATTCTGGCACTAGCCGGGTCTTGTATTTCTCAAGGTAAGTCTATTACTGTAATATCAAATGAAATGATATAGAATATCAAAAAATAAATATTTTAAAAAGTAAAACAATAAACTTTTATTTTTAGATCCGACATTACTTGGAGGTTCTTCCTCCTGCAAGCCAGAAGAGGAGTGGAGACAATGTTCCACTTGCGAACCGACTTGTGACAACCCTACTGTAATTTTGTTGATTAATTAACTTTCAACTAATTTGAACCAAATTTAGCCCAGCTGTCTAAAGATGTGTCAACCTCCAAAATGCATGTGCAAGACGAGCACCTTCAGGACCTTGGAAGGGTCTTGTGTCCCAGCCACTTCCTGTCCTCCGGGTACCCTACTTGAGAACTCCTCCGGAGCCAGTGGAGGATCCACAAAGTGTCCTGAAAATGAAGGAATCAAAACTTGTGCCGGATGCGAACCTACCTGTGACGTCCCGAACCCTATTTGCAACAAGATGTGTAGAAAATCAAGGACTTGCGAATGTCTCCCAGGAAAGTACAGAAACAAGGAGAGCAACAAATGCGTTGATGTCAGTGAATGTCCCTTGAATACTACTGCCAGAAATCAGGGGGGAAACGACAATAAAACTTGCGGAGAAAATGAGGAACTCCGATCTTGTCCTGGATGCGAACCCCAATGTGGAGAACTAATGGTACATATTTTCGGACTTGTAACATCATAATTTTCTAAAAATGTTAATATGTGGTTTTTACGATAATAATTTTCAGAGAGCATGTCCCATGATCTGTCGTCTGGGACAGGAATGTGAATGTAAAACTGGATACGCTAGAAACTCTGATGGCAAATGTGTCAAAGTCGAAGACTGTCCATCGGACCCTGCCCCGAGAGTTACTAGATCAAATTCTACAGACCTAAAATGCGAGGAGAACGAGGCCGTTACAGAATGCTCCGGATGTGAAGCTGAATGCAACTTCCTCAACGTAAGGGTTTCATAGTTATTTATTAAAGTACAGCAATTGTTGTAGAAAATGTGTCCAATGATCTGCAATGGAATCCCGAAGTGCGAGTGTGCTTCTGGATTCGCTAGAGATCAAATCTCGAAGAAATGCATCCCGAGACAACAATGCCCACTGAATGGCGGTGATGGTAACAATAGTACTTGCGGTAATAACGAGGAGCTTCGATCATGTCCTGGATGTGAACCCACTTGCAATAATTCCAATGTAAGTCTTTGATCATTACTGTATAAATACTGACGGGTTTTGAAAACGCAAAGAACGGTTTAGAAGTAGATAGTGTACAAAGTCGTTTTTCACTAAATTCCCTAAATGTTATTGTTAACAACTGTATTAAGTCACCCAGGAATATTATATCTCAATCTTAGAACTTTTCACATAAATAATTAAACCCACAACTTGCAGCCAATCTGTCCCATGATCTGCAGACTAGGACAAGAATGTCAATGCAAGCAAGGATTCGTCCGTAATGATGCCAACGAATGCGTTCTCCAGTCTGCATGTCCAGGAACTCCTCCAACGACTCCAGGTAGCGGAAATCCTGTCTGTCCACTTAATGAACAGTGGACGACTTGCGGAGGATGTGAAGGAAGTTGCGAAGATACTAGCCCAATCTGTACAGCTGTATGTAGACCAGCTGGATGCTACTGCAAGAAACCGGATTACGTGAGGGGGCCAGAGGGTAACTGTATCCACAAAGATCTCTGCAACAATACCACCAATAATCAAAAGAGAGATGACGGACTCACTAATCGTAGGTTTCAATATTTTAATTCATACGAATTCCGAAATTCATTTGAGATATTTTCATAGAAACAATAGGCTTTAATTCCCAATAATATAATTGAGGGTTTCAGCCTGTGCTGCCACACTTTGTCCATCCGGTACTGTTTGCCAACTGAAGCAAGTCCAGTGTATCAGAGCTCCTTGTCCCCCTCAACCCACTTGTGTTCCTATTGACAAACCAGTCGCAGATCCCCCGGTTATCAGAAATCCATGTATGTTTATTAGGATCCAATAATCAAATGATTTTGAAATTTTCAGTCTGTGAAGTAGCTCGATGCGCCAACGGTCCTTGTCTTCCAGTCGCTATCAATTGCACAACATTGAATGACTGTGAATACATAGGAAAATGCATTAATAGAACGGTAAATGGAGCTGATATCGACGTCTGTGAAAACTCCACTTGTCCAGAAGACAGTAAATGCGATGCTGAAGTCATCCAATGTTTCGCTCCCCCTTGCTTGAATATTCCTAAGTGCGTCCCCACGAAGCAATCAGATGCTCCAATTCCTCCAGTTGTTGGCGATCGTGAGTCTCACAAATTTTGTAATAAATAATACATCTTATACTTCAGCTTGTGAAGCCTTGAACTGTCCAGAAGGCCAAATCTGCCAGAAGAACCGCGTTGCATGCTTCACAGACCCCTGTCCTCCAGTCGCTCAATGTGTGGATGCGAAGAATGCTACAGAAGGTGAAAGAGAAACTCGAGGCACCAACCCTGACGCCGCGATCGCTCCAAGCTGCGAAACCATGAACTGTCCGAAGGGAACCAGATGCACATTCCTCGCAATCAACTGTCTCAGAACCCCTTGCCCTGGATCCATTCCCCGCTGTGTCCCTCTCCCTGAATCCGATGAATCTCAAGGAGATCAGAGTGCGGACGTCTCGGTCTGAACACCGATCCAGAATCCATTGATGTCTGTTCGAACTCCACTTCCTTGACTATAATAGTTTTTCGGAAGAAGTTAATTGTTTCTCTAGAGTACTGTAAAAAACTCGAAACCCCTTTAATCGGACTATTTAATGTAATGATCTTCAAGCCTAATGCTTTATTTATTTGTTTTTTTCCGTCATTCCGTCTTTAATCCGATAAATAACTCAACCAAGATTTGTTAAATTGAATACGACTGTTTACAGTGTTAAATCAACTGTAATTAACAGAATTTTTGAAGTTGGAAAATAGATGTAGAATCGAGATAGAAAAGAACATGCTGATTGAATACCTGCAATAACAATATGACTCCAAAGACAGTTGAAGTCATTATCCTTCCCTTTGGTCAATTTCTCGAGATATTGATTCGGGACTGACAGAAGTTTTCGTTCTAATTAACTAATATTTCTGCTTAGTGATCGCTATGAACTCCACTATATCGCCTTCGTTCCTTTTAATTATCTAGTTACTATTAGTTCAGCGGATAATCCTTCACTATTTTATCTGATGCACATGTATCTTCCAAAAATCCTACAAAAAATACTCATTGGAAAGAGAAATTGAGGTCGATAAGTTGAATGAAGGATTTTCAAATTTTGGTATTTTTGGTAATAACCAGATGCTGTATTTCTCAAGCTGAGTTTATTACCATATTTTGGAAAACTATCTTTCAATCGTTAAGTCAAAACCCCCTTTCCTCCTCGTCTACAGCTGTTTTGAGAGTTTCTAGATCGTATTCCACAGATCTATGTGAGGAGAATGAGATCATTACAGAATGCACCAGATGTGAAGCTGAATGCAACTTTCTCAAAGTAAGGATTTTATAGTTATTTATTAAAGCACAGCAATTGTTGTAGAAAATGTGTCCAATGGTCTGCGATGGAATCCCGAAGTGCGAGTGTGCTGCTGGATTCGCCAGGGATGCAACTTCGAAAAAGTGTGTTCTAAAAGAAAAATGTCCGCCGGCCTCTTCGAACATTTCATCAGTTGATGAGGATCATGTCTGCCCCGAAAACGAAGAATGGACGATTTGCGGAGACTGTGAAGGAAGTTGCAATGACCCTGATCCACTCTGTTTAGATGCATGCTTGCCGGCCAAATGTACTTGTAAGAGTAAAGAATACGTGAGGGGGCCAGAGGGTAACTGTATCCACAAGGATCTCTGCAACAATACCACCGACAATCAAAAGAGAGATGACGGACTCACTAATCGTAAGTTTCAATATTTTAATTCATACGAATTCCGAAATTCATTTGAGATATTTTCATAGAAACAATAGGCTTTAATTTCCAATAATATAATTGAGGGTTTCAGCCTGTGCTGCCACACTTTGTCCATCCGGTACTGTTTGCCAACTGAAGCAAGTCCAGTGTACCAGAGCTCCTTGTCCTCCAACAGCTCAATGCGTTAATGCAACTGATACGGTAGAAAAT
>VOSG01000255.1:0-51105 GCA_009761265.1 Halicephalobus sp. NKZ332
GCTATAACATGGCTTCTGGGTCCGTCGACGGATTTTTGTGGAGAATAAATTCGCCTATCGCAGAAATAAATATTGAAAGACAGCGAAATAGTAGTGTACTTTTTCATATTGATACTCTGAAGACAAATTGCACAGAAAGTATCTAAATACGCCAATAATGCATTAGAAATAATACATTCATACATCATATTGGTACATCAGCACGTGAAAAGCAACATGTGGGCACAATGGATTAGCGAATCAGTGTGCGAAAAAAATACACTGATAATTGTATTAATGTATAAGTACATTAGAAATAATACATTTTTTGCAGGAAAGGTCTCATCAAATATATGCTTACTTTGTTCTAGACAGTAACAATAATAACGATAATGTCGGAATATGCTCCAGACGCATTTGGTGATTATTCAAATCATACTTCGACCTCAAAATTGTAGTTCATTGTGGCCAGAATAAGGAGCTTTATTTTTTCTCATTTTTGATGGCCAGAAAAAATCAAATGTATTGATGTTGAAGTAAATAATTTTCTGAATTAACTTTAATATTTAGAACTGTTGTAAGTATTGTGATTATTGTGACTATTATGACATAATACACTCTTTTTTTTGGAAAATAAAAAAAGGTTCACGCTCGGTCTTATCTGTTATCATCCGACCACGCAAAAACCAATCCCAGACTGCTTTAATAGACCGTATAAAATTGGTCCTCTTTTGTGTAGAATTAGTTTCACGTTGAAAAGACTTTATTTTCTTAAGAAAAAGAATGAAGCTCTTGATCTTGGCAGCTCTCTTCGGACTTTCTTCGGCTATCTGTGATTTCACCGACTGCCATTCTTGTGCAGGACAAATTGCAGAACAAAATGTAGCGGGCTTCGGGTTAAATGGCACATGCTAGTAAGTTTACTGTAATTTGATGCTCAAGAAAATTCTTTCTTTAGTTGGAACCTCGAAACAGGCCAATGTGCATTTGCGTCCATACTTCTTCCAGGTAATATCAATGTGGTGCCTCAGGCCCTCTCCTGCCCTGCTCCCTACCCGGTCTTCCGATACACCGACGAATTCGGGAGGTACATTGTCTTGCCCTTCTCCATGGCTTCCAATCTAGAAGGAGTGAACAGCATCAGGAAGTGTCCTGCCGCGAGGATCCCTAACGTTCAAGTTCTTAAACAGTATACTGTAAGCTGTGATCCTCTCAACGCAACTTGCTCAGCAACCATGTTCCTTCATCCAGACGCCAGTGCTGTGATTGTGGCCTTCAGAGGCAGCAAGGGAATCGAGCAGGCAGACACCGAATTATTCCAACTTCTCTTCAGTAACCCTCAACCTGGTACTCTCTACGGCGGAAAAGTCTTCGAGTACTTCGCCAACGCCACAGATATCCTCTGGAATTCCGGATTGAGCGACGACTTGCGAGCCCAGTTCAAAATCCACCCAACCTTCCAGTTGTGGAGCATTGGACACTCTCTCGGAGGTTCCCTCGCCACTCTCGCTGCCAACGCTGCTGTCAGAACAGGAGTCATCACTAGGGACAGAGTTGTAGTCGCTACTATGGGGGAGCCGAGGACTGGAGATTACGACTTCGCTGTCGATGTCAGCACGAATGTTCCTCAAGCTTACAGGATTATTATACAACAAGATCTGGTCACTAAGATGCCTCTCAGAGCACTTCTCCAGAACACCAACGTCTATCACAATAACTTCGAAGTCTGGTAAGGCTCATTATTGGTGATACTGATTGGAAAAGTGGTTTAGGTACAATAATGATATGAGCGTCGGATCTTCTTTCTTAATCAATAACAGAGCTGACGATTACAGTGGATCCAACATTATCAATTCTGGCAGCGGATTTCCCCACAACTTCTACTTCGCTGTCGACATGGATAACTACGTCAAAAATTTCTGTTTCTAAAGTTACTTAGGATAAGTATGTTTAAATTTGTCAATGAGTTTTTAAAAGGAATAAATTCATTCACTGCAAAAATGAGAGAAGTACTGGATTACTGTAATTTTATTTTTCCGAAGATGAGTTGTAACAAGGATAGAAATGGATTAATGATTGATCATTAGATTGGGAAATATTCCTCAATATTGAATTCATTTTCGTGTATAAAGTCTTAAATTAAAAGTTTTTTATTAAGAAAAGAAACTTTCATAACCTGGACGATAAAAATATTTTCGACCTAAAATTTACCATATGAGGATAGTTTCTTTTTTCTGATGTCAGATGATAAGATTAGCACACTAATTGTCGGCTGTAAACTGACGAGGGTTTGGTAGGGTAGTGGACCCTGATCTCCATGATTCATAACATTGCAAGAAAAAACGTTTTGACATATGAAAAATTGGTACTTTCCTGTTATCAGAACTACCAATAAAAAAGGTATTTTGTTGTTATTCTTTTTTCCTTGTTTTTAGCATAATGCGGGGCCGTTTTGTCAAAAAGCTTGGACAATGTTCATGAACATCCCATTCTCTTTCTTACCGAAGCGCGTATAAATCAGTTCACCAAAATCCCCCATACTGCCAATATCACCTTAGCATAGATGCCTATACCTAAGCCTGAGAGCGCGGCAATGTCTTTGAATCGTTGTTGAATGCTATCAATGTGTTCTGGCATCCAGAAATTCAATATTAAGTGAGATTTTAGTTGTTTTGTGCAAATAAACATTATTGTTTAACCTAATTCAATTTTTTTAATTGGTAGTTCCGATAACAGGAAAGTACCGAAAAATTATTTTGGAAATTATCTCGGCATCGAATCCAAGATTGATAATGCTCATCTACTGGACCGAATTGAAGAAGATCTATGTTTTACTTCACATGAGCTTGGAGAGGTATAAATCCGATTTCATTTAGTTCAAAAAATAAATTTAAAAATAAAACTACCAAATTTCACTGCATCAACCTAATAAATTTTTAAGTAGACGAAGAAACTGATAACGAAATTTAATTTTTGAAGTTAGAAGAGTCGAACATAACATCGATACACTGTGGAAACACAAGCGACATGGGTGGCGTTGCGAGAACAATGCCAAATCCACGTTAAATAAATAAATTTTGTATTTCTTTTCGCTAATATATTATTTGTATTTGATTATCTATATATTTTTTCGTGTAAATGAATTTATGGACTGGCTGGATATGACTAGTAACCGATTACATTTAATCCGAAATTTTCGTATTATATTACATGGAGAAAAGGAATTTTAGGTAACATATTCAAAACTTATTAGTGATATTTTTCGATTCTGTCTCTTCATTAAAATTTTGTAGGAATTAATAATTTATAAAATGCGAGAAAATTTATATTAAAAAAATTTAAGAATTATGGGCGCTTCATTTTTTATTCGAGAATTATTTATCATATGTTTTGTTCTAGTGATTTTAATATAAAATTTTAGGTAATTAATGGCAAGACCGAAGAAAAAAGTACAGCAGTGGAGAAAACGAGCACAGGATCTTCAGAATTGGAAGTTGAATAATAACTACTGTGCCTCAAATCGATGTTCTTCATCGAAGTTAGTTCGCAAATCTATTTCGGTTACTCCAGAACGAACTGTCTTTCCTGATCCAAGTTCTCAACTTGTTAGCGTACCACTTTCAATCATTGAACTTCCTTCAGGAACCCCAGAAAAGTGTAAGAAATCTGTTTATTCTTAAATTGATTCTTACTTTCATGTTTAGGCGAGGAAGTATCAACTTCAACTTCTGAGAATCCTACTAAACCCGGATATTACTACTCATTGAAGATAGCCAATCTCACGAAGAAATTGAAACAAGAAAGAGCGAAGATTATCAAGAGCCGCAGAATACAGTGCATGAAAAACACAAGAAGAAGAATCTTGAATTCCACACATGAAGAAACTGTTCCAATACCCCAGTTGTCTCTGGAATCTCCCTCGCTGCTTCCTGTTGATCGTTCTAAACCCACTGCATCGAGAAGCACGTCATTCCTTTTATTGAAAAACACAGAAGCTGGTTTTCTGAGCAAGTAAATACTAGATTTTTAAATACTTAATTGTATTCCAATTTTAGCTCTGGAGCGGATACATTCCCAGACGAATAGGACGATCTCTCGCATGCCACCGGACAGCTGTAATAAATACGAGCAATCTTCTCGATTTTAAATAGAGAATCAATTGATTCTTAATAGTTTGTTTGAAAATATTTGATTTGCTTTGTTAAATTGTTTGGAAGGATTTTGTTTTGTTACTAAATTAGATAAAATTATAAATAACATAATAAATTGCAAAATAGACGACAAATGAAGAGCTCGAAAACAGCCCATGATATATAAATTTTGTTATATTTCTTTTGTTTGTTTCTCTGAACTATTAGTTATTACAAAATTTCATGAAACAGTAGAATCAAGAAACGTTAGTAATTAATTATTGGCGGGAAAGATAAAGGTATCTTTTATTTTTAAAATGACGTAAACTTCCCATGAAATGTGTTGAATTTTTGTAAAATAGAAAATTTCTAATTTTCACTGAATCTGATATGCTTAAAATAAAATAACATTCAATTCAGAATTAGTTATATGAAAAATATTACTCACTAAAAAATTTAAATTTAGACTTTTGGCGTTATGCCTGCTGCACCATCCATGTCGCAACTGACAACAGAATGGTTCCACATTGCATCGACTATCTAGCTAATCCACATAGTTGATTGTCCTAGAAATATGGATATTATCATAGCTTGTTATCGTTGTCACAGAACACGAAGAACGGACAATTCACAGAATCATCTGAAGCGAATAAAGATACAATTTGTCTGAAGAAAACTTTTATAAAATAATTATGTCTGTTAAATAACATATAATCATCACAGGAAAGGAGTAAAAATAAAAGGACTTTGAGACTCGATCACGTCATAATCGGGGGCTATTGTTTGGAAAATGACTAGTTTCAAATTGAGCTTTCTAGTCATCAAACTATACGGAAAACAATCTCACGATATGGGTTCAATAGATAGTGTAGAATCAGCATCACTTTGTGGGGGATATTTTCGGGAGAGTTCTTTGTTTACTCGAGGAAGCTATTGATGAAAAAAGTATTCTATTTGTTTTATTTCAAGGAATTAAGATGAAGTTCCTCGTTTTCGCAACTTTCTTCGGAATTTCCTTCGCCATCTGCGACTTCAACGACTGCCAATCCTGTGCAGGGGATAACAACTGCCTGTAGGTTTACTGTGGTTAGAGATAACAAAAAGTACTTTCCAGATGGGACCTCGGAACAAACAAATGCGAACACACTCGCTCCCCGCTCGAGAACCAACCCAACATGGTACCCCAACCCCTCTCCTGTCCTGCTTCCCTCCCGGCCTTCCGTTACACCGACGACTTCGGGAGAAATATCGCCTTCCCTTTCGCCATGGCTTCCAACGCAGAAGGAGTAGAAAATGTTACGAAATGTCCTGCCGCGAAGATCCCCACTGTCCAAGTCCTCAAACAGTATACAGTAGGCTGTGATTTCCTTAATTCTTCTTGTTCAGCAACTCTTTTCTTCTACTCCAACGCCAATGCCCTGGTTCTGGCCTTCAGAGGCAGCAAAGGAACTGCACAGTTCACTATCGAAGCATCCAATCTTATCTCCTATGGATCCAAGACTAGTCCTCTTTACGATGGGAAAGTTTTTAGCTACTTTGCCAACGCTATAGAACTCTTCTGGAACGGTGGGTTGGCTGAGGACCTGAGAATTCATCTACGAAATAACCAGAACACTTTGTTATGGGTCTTCGGACACTCTCTTGGAGGTTCCCTCGCCACTCTCGCTGCCAATGCTGCTGTCAAGAACGGATTCGTCACTGGAAACAGAGTTGTAGTCACCACCATGGGAGAACCCAGAACCGGAGACTACGACTTCGCTTCTGACGTCACTAACAACGTCCCTCAAACTTACAGAATCGTGAAGAAATCGGACCTAATCACAAAAATACCTGTGAAAATACTCTCGAAACAAACCAACGCCTACCACAACAACTTCGAAGTCTGGTAAAGACAGTGATTAATGATAACATAACTTTGAAATCATTCAGGTACAATAATAACATGACTGTCGGAGACAGTTTCGTGATTAACAACAGAGCCGACGATTATAGTGGATCCAACGCCGTTTCTTTCGACGGCGGAAACTATCATAACTCCTACTTCGATGTTGACATGGACAACTACGTGGAAAATCAATGTTCTCTATAAAATTAAACTGTTGGGAGCACAGTGGTTAAATTTGCTAATAAAATTCAGAAAGAGATGAATTTTTTTGTCATAAATAAATAGACCATTCAAAAAATGATGCAGTTTGTGTTTTCTTTTCGTTTTAATGCTCTAAGGAGAAATTATAACAAATACAACATTTCAACTCTGAACCAAATAAGATCAAATTTGTTTGAAATAATTTTTCTAATTTCAAATTGTAAACTAAAAATTGTTTCTACGAAGCTGAAAAAAGTTAATGAAAAATCCGTGTAGTTCATGTTTATATTTTTGGAATTCGAATGTGGGAACTTTTTTGAATTTATTAACATCCATACAATATTTAGTCATCTTCTCAAAGTCACATGTTTCGAAGATCGAAAATGGCCTCATATCTATTTCATAAAACTTGTGTCGGATGAATATCATCTGTCGATCGAGAGGCACTGTATGATAAAAATTCAGATTCCCAAATCACCAATAGGATGTCCACGATCCTTTGGCTATATTCTGTCGGATATCGGTGATCGCTGGTTGTAATTTACATCATGGAAAAGTTATTGACTGAATATGAAATAGATATGGATTTTTTCGACTTATGTCAGATCACGTCGACTGGGGTTTGTGTCACTTGATTACCTTGTTGAATTTCTTTCAGAACAAAAAACCATACAACTTTTACATATCCTTCGATTGGATTCTTCAGATCAAGCATTTTGATGAGTTCAAGAACATAAAATTCTATACAACAAAAAAGTTACAGCTTCAAGGAATTCCGGAACAATGTCAAAGACATCCTACAGTACTGCACAAAAATCAGTCGATTTAGTTTCAAAGAAATGAAAGCAACGAATATAACCTTTTAAGTAATAAAAAAACATAAAATAGCAAAAAATGAATAAAGTAGCAATTATAAATTGAAAACCAAAGCATTTCGTAATTTGTAGAATATTTTTTAAAGACTTTTACGATGTGTAATTTTTCATATCGAAAATATTCAAAAGAATTAATCAATTTTAAGCAATCGGATTTAAAATAAGTTTGAACTTTCCTTATAATATCATTTATCTGACATTCACTTAAAGTACACCTGGAACAAATTTTTGGATTAAAGGTTACAGTCCTTTTGCAGCCCCAACCAGGAAGCTTGTGTCGTCTGGCACCGAGGTGATAAGATTGAAGAATTTTTATTGTCATGAAGTTGATTTGTGCTTCTTCATACAAAACACAATGGCCAACTTCATCACTACATCTTCCACAAACTTCGATTTCGATTTTCTTATATAAAAAGCAAAAATTAGAGTGTAATTGTTCCAAGGAAAAAAATAAAATCAAAGTATTTTAAAAATCAAAAGCCAAAGAACTTCGAAAATGGATTAAATGATTTTTTTTTATTAATTTGCATCTTGGAAATAACGTGATTATTGTAAGAGGTTATGACCTTTGTTCGGGAAGTAATAAAAGAGTTTTATTGTTAAGCGTTATCTTTAATCATCCGATTCTGCAGAGGGCAATCCTAAAGCACGGTCATGACAGATGCTATAAAATCACCACCGTTTTGTGTAGATTCGGTTCAAACTTTCACGAGAAAGTCTTTGTTTACTTTATGAGAGAAGAAAGTTATGATTGGTTCAGTCCCGGGAAGTAGAGGATATAAGAACTCAATCATATCTATTTTGTTTTAATCTGTTATTATTCTTTTGTGTCTTGAAACGAAACTACCTTGTCACTGATCTCTTGATCTTACACCACTCGAGAAATTTATTGTTGAGAAAAAGTCATTTATTTTTCCAGGGAATCGAAAAAAAATGAAGTTCTTCATCTTGGCAACTCTCTTCGGACTTTCCTTGGCCATCTGTTCTCACAAAGACTGCACCTCCTGTGCTTCGGACAGTAGTTGTTTGTAGGTTTACTGTAGTTTGGAAAAGTTTAAGAAGCACTTTCCAGCTGGGACAATGGGGCCGGTGAATGCAAATGGGTCTTGTTCCAGGTCCTCTCCGCTAGAGAGAACATCATCCTCCAGCCTCTCTCTTGTCCTGCTTCTCTCCCTGCCTTCCAGTACACTGACGACTTCGGCAGGAACACCGTCTTCCCCTTCGCCATGGCTTCCAACGTGGATGGAGTAGAAAATGTCGCCACTTGTCTCACAGGGAACACCAAAAACGCCCAGGTCCTCAAGCAGTACACCGTTCCCTGTGACATGTTGGGATCCAACTGCTCTGCAACCCTCTTCTACCACCCCGATGCCAACGCTGTGGTCCTCGCCTTCAGAGGCAGCAAAGGAACCGCGCAGTTCGTCATCGAAGCCCTCGACCTCTTATTCAAGTCTTCCCAGACTGCCCCTCTTTACAACGGCAACGTTTTCAAGTACTTCTCGAACTCCATCCAACTTCTCTGGGCTGCTGGCTTGGGCAACGATTTGAGCGCTCAAATCCAAAGCCACCCGAACTCCCAATTGTGGGTCTTCGGACACTCTCTCGGAGGCGCTCTCTCCACTCTTGCCGCCAATGCCGCCGTCAGAAGCGGAATCATCGCTAAAGACAGAGTCATTGTCAGCACCATGGGAGAACCCAGAACCGGAGATTACACCTTCGCTTCTGAAGTCACTGAAAATCTTCCCCAGGCCTACAGAATCGTCCACTACAAGGATATCGTTCCCAAGATGGCCCTCAAGGTGGCTCTTTCTCAAACCAATGCCTATCACAACAACTTCGAAGTCTGGTAAGGTTCATAACAAATGATACTGTAATGACGGAGAAATCTAGGTACAACAATGACATGAGCGGACCCAACTTCGCCGTCAACGACAGAGCCGACGATGGCAGCGGATCCAACGTCGACATCATCGGTGACTTGGACTCCCATCTGAACTACTTCAACACTGACATGAACAGCTATGGACCGGGGCCATGCACTCAATCTTAAATTAACTACAGTACGACATTTAAATCCATCGATGGAAATTTAAAGAGATAAATCTATTCATTGCAAAAACACGAAAACATTGAAAGTAGTAAGGGAAATAATATTTTGTCACTTTAAACTTGAATCATTAACTTAACTAATAAAAACGTCGAATACCGTAACGAACATGGAAATCATCAAGATCAACTTTCCAAGCAGTTTTGTCAAGGACTTTTTTATTTCCAATCATATGAATGTGACGAAAGGTGTGATTTTCTATCCTCGTATTTCGAAATCAGGCAGTGAGATGATAATAGTGCATGATTCGTCAATATTGTGCACACAAATCGTTAAAAAATCGAAACGTTTTTATGTGACTTTCTGCACTTTCGATAAAGTCAATTGTACCGAAAAATCCGACAATTTTTTTGTCCATCTCGAATGTACGTACTTAACTAGCAAGAGTATGTGTTCTGTTACTGTAGTGTAAAAAACATCGAAAAGAAAATTTCCAAATGATTCTTTTCATGTGATTCCTTTGGTCTTTGATAACGTTGATGAAACGAAAAACAATGATTTTCCGTACTTTCATCGGGAACCTGGGTAATTAAACAACAATTAAAAATAATCAGTCACCGAGGCATCCAGGAAGTTTCGATGAGAACCTCTCCATGACGATTTTCCTTGAATTTTTCTTCCTCGATTTCTCGATAATAAAGAAAAACTTAGTAGCATTTCCCCAGCCTCGAAATGGGGTAATTAAACAACAATAAAAAGTGGCAGCTATCATAACATCAAGGAAGTCCTCGACAAGGAACTGTTTGCAGGATTGTCCTTCTTTTTTTAATCTTCGGATGCGTCAACTGATAAGAAAGTGTTTATCAAGATTCCGCTCTTCGATCCTCAAGTTAGGCAATAAAAACAAAAAATGTGATTAAAAAGTAAACAAAATTAAACTTTTTAAAAAGTTGTCAAGTAATTTCGTCACTTTTAAAAATAATACTTCCTGATACTCTTATCACAGTACTGTAATATGGGAAAATCTCATCATTGAAAAGTCAGCAATTTTAAAGAATATTTTTTCTTTGCAATGAAAACTGATTTTCAGAATTCATGTCTTTCTGGTATTACTGCACATCAGTTAATATAATCTATGAAAATTCTATCTTCTACAATGCACTCTGCTTCCGAGGTCCGGAAAAGCTCCATATATATTCGTTTTTGTGCTTAGGAAAATCCTAGGTTTCACTTTGATGATCTCATTGTGACTAAAGTAAAAATTAGATTAATATAAAAGCTGAAAATGAACATGATCACGAGGCCATCTCGACACGAATTCTCGGAATTTTCTGGATATCTAAAATCCTCAGTTTCAGAAAATGTGACGAAATTATATCTAAGAGTAAAAATTCGAGAGTAGTTTTGAATTTGAATCTCGCGGGCAAAGCAAGAGTCTCGAAAAGGAAATTCCGGGACTTTCGGCAAACGTCTTTCTTCAGTTGTTTTTCTTTTTCTTGATTTTTTTTGAGATTCTATCTTCTTGCGCTAGTGTAAACCTCTTTCTGTCTTGTATTAATAGCTGCATTGTTGAGCAGAGATTCTAAAGCCGTGTTTTTCTGTGTATTTTTGAAGATAATTTTTTTGCTTTTCATAATTTGAGGAAATTTTTGGGACATTTCAGAATCCAGTGGGAACTTGAGGTTTTTGTAGAATTCCGAGATTTCGAAACTGACATCCGAAATCAAGAATTTTAAATTTCCTAATTTCTGTAATTACGTAATCTATTTAGTTTCTGCAGTTGTATGATTTACTTTTTTCAGTTCGTCCCTTGATGGACTGGTTCGTGTTCACCGAGATATCTCCCATCGATTTGTCTCGCGGTCATGAAGGAGTCGAGCTGGTGCCTTCGGCTTGGCACGGAACCCCGGCTGAGGATCCTCTAGGGTTCGTTTTCGATATATCAATTCTCCATGGAAACTAATTTTTCCAGACTCTCTTCGCCGTCTTACTCCAAAGAACGGAGAACACAGTTCTTGATGGAATGTGATAATCCAGAGTTGTTCAAGTACCTGGATTGGTACTGGAAAAACAGGGGGACTTTCACCGTACTTGCTCGTCCGTCGACGGAGGTGAGGTTTTGACGAGTTCTTCGCTTGTGACTTTCATTCTTAGATCCACTTTCCTGAAGGCTATTTCTCCCACACCTCGACCCCCACGCCCTCAGGTCAAACCTACGACCTGCTGCAGGGCAGAGATCAGAGGCCGAGGACCGACTCCCCGAGACATCCACAAACCTACCAGAAGCACCACAACTTACTCTCGAACTACTACTCTATGACGACTGCCAGTCCCAGAAGTTCCAGATCTCAAGTCAACATTCGTCATCCAAGGGACCGAGATCCTCCGTCCAAGAAGTCCTACGAACAATACCCCTCGAACATTGCCATGCTCTCGGACATGAAAAGACGATGCCAAAGAAGCCCTGTACACACTACGAGCCAGCAAAAATCAGAACGGTGGTTCAGCGAACGCAAATACGTGGAACAGGAAGCATTGTACGGAAAACGGATGGAGGTTTCTTCTACTCATAATGTCGATTACGAAATTCGTTATGCTGATCCTGAAGTCCGAATCGCTACAAGTCCAATGTTGGAGGAAAAGCATCCGAAGCTTTCTTCTAGATATGGAATTCATCTCGAAAGTCCAAGAACTTCAAGAAGTGACAACAATATCGCGACTCCCAGGCGTCGACATCGTTAATCCTAAAACACGTAAGCAGTTTTAATTTTTAATTTTTTTTGCATTTGATTCGATTTAATTCCGGGTAATCAATTCATTCCCAGATAAACGGGAAAAGCTTTGTCTGATCACAATTGAGAAATCTGTTTGTGATCGTTGTTGTCTCAGCTGCTGATGACTTTCCTCCGGTTGTTCTGGGATTTTTAGTTCTTTCGAAATGGCTTGGTCGCCAGATACTCCTGGAAGCGTCCCATTTGAGCCAAAAATGGCTGTTTTAAATTCCTTCGACCATAATAGTCCGAGATACAAGGTCTTCGGAAAGTTCCACATTGTTGTAAGTTGTTTATCTTTATTAACTTTAACTAGCTCTTGGCTCCACTTTTAAATTGATTGTTTTTGTGGATTTTCGAACCAAATACTCGAATTATTTTTTTCAGAAAGTAGCCAGATTCGTATCGGTTCTGTTCATCATCGGGACTATTGCTAACCTGATCTTCTCCTTGACGAGAACGTCAACGATCGTTTATTACGGCTTCATCCTCAGCGCCTTCGCGGCTGGAATTTATGGATCACTTGTTTATGGAGTTTTTAAGGAAAAGAGAACGATGTTGATTCCGTTCATGGTCTTTCAAAGCGTTTACATAGTTGTAGGCGGCTTGATTGTAATATCATTGATTTTTGTAACAGCTTTTTCAAAAGATGGATTACTACAACTAGGATCGGATATTCTAGGTCTTTCGATTGTGGATTCAGATGATAATATAAGCCATGTGAGAGGTGTAGCTGTGATCTTTATCATTATCATTGCTATTTACGTTGGAATTGAGATGTGGTTTTTCTCGATTATTTATCGTTTTTCGCACTTTTTGAAAGATAGAGAAACATCATTTGGATTCAATATGGAGCCAGAATTCAGATTGGATCCACTTTCTATGGATTAAAGTAAGTGAAGGGAATTTATGATGTTTAATTACACATGTTTTTGGGATAAAAATCAACAGATCTGTACACTAAATTCAGACATATGGATTACCGTCTCGACTTTTCTTATCTCCGGTATCGTTATTATCATTATTATCATTATTGTCGTTTTCGTTGGAGTACTTTGTTTCGTTCGAATCGTTTATATTGTCATTTCCTGGATTGTCTGTCGGAATCAACATCATTCCGCCTTCTTCGTCCTCATCGTACTCTTTTGACTTTTTTCGTCTTCGTAAACCTGACTGAATGTTGCTTTCGTAATATGAAGGAACAGGACAAGGGCTCTGAAAATTTTGTAAAGAAATAAAATTATATAACTGTGTTTACAGGGATTTTCAAATGTCCAATTGAAATTGAAATTTAATAAAAATTGAGTAATTAAATGACTTACTCCAGGATCCTGGATGTTGTGGTAGCTTTTGTAGAGTTCAGCAACCAGCTCTGTTCCATAGATGATTCCGGCATGGAGAGAGATCATTCTCAGAACGAAGATTCCATCCATCTTGAGGTAGTCGTTGACGAATTCGACAACTCGTTTTTTCTCTTCTGAAAAATTTTTAAATGAGAACCTCCATTAAATTATCTCAGAATTCTTTGATTCCATATATTGGTTTTGAAATTGCAATTATGTTATTGTGGAAAACACAATGATCTTTGTTATAGAAATATTTCGTAATCGATTAGGAAGATTCCAGGAGCTTTCGTGGAATTTCGATTACTAAACAAATAAATAAATATATTTTTTTGTGTTATTAAATAAACAAAAATGGAACTTATTTTTTAAATATTAAAGCAATAAAAATAAATTTTTAAGTATTAAATAAACAACACTTACTTTTCGTGTCAAGTTCTAGTTCGCTGAGTTCCAGGTTACTGTTGACGAAGTTCCCTCCGAAACAAGAGAAACTTATGATGACGAGCCAATATATGAAGGAAATCAAAGTAGAGAAAGCCAAGATAACGTACCAGAACCAAAGCAAAATAAATATTTTTTCGTTGAAAATATTTATCACCAGGACACACTGAACACTGTACTTCTGGATGTTCGCTACTTGTCGAATCTGGAATCATTTTTATAAAAATCAAATAAGAAACTTGACTAAACTTAAAAAGTCTAATTTTAATCAAATTAAAAGTATTGAATCATTTGGAAAACTTACAGTAAAATCACAAATAGAGACTCTGGGGAAGTATCCGCTAGTTTCCCACTGCTTTCCCTGGACGATATCCCAGACAACGTCGAATCCATACCATGTGTATTTGTCTGTATGGAGAAACCAATTCATAAAATAAAACTGAACCCAGACATTCACTAAATAAAAGAATTTCGTCAAGAGGTAAAGATAACTGATAAAACAAGTTTTGTAACGAAGATTGAATAATTTTATAGCTTCATGGATAATTATGTTTCTCCGGATCATCCTTTTCTGGAATCTGAGAGCCTTCGTGATGTGCAATGTCAATGTTTCCAAACTTTTTTTCCTCGTTCCTTCCTCTAAGTTTTGAGAATCACAAGCTCTCTCCACGATTTCGTGGACTCTGATTCCTGAATTCAAACTGGCACATTTCCATAGGAAACTCGGGAGTCTGAAACAAGCCGCCTGGAGGAGAAACAGGAAAGGAACCCATTGATAGTAACTGAGTCTCCTGGATTCGCTGTATCGGTCGTTTTCTCGGATCAACTCCACATCTACATCTGGACGAACGAAGTATGAGTCTTGAGACCAACAGAAATTTTCTGTATACTAAAAACAAAAGATTAAGATTTTATAAAGTTTATCTCTTTTAAATACTGCCCATTTTAAGATTTTAAATTTTAAAGTCTATAATTCTAAATTTTCTTGCCTGTTCCCAGCTGCCAGGGAATTTGGAAGGTAAAACACACTCAATAGGTCTTCCTAAAATGAGAAAAGTTAAATCAAATGTTTCTTCAAGACTTGCCTCCAAACTGTTTGAAACTGATCAGAACACTAAACGCAAGAAGCATGTTAGGGGTATACAAGTAGTTCATTCTATCCACTACATCGTCGTCTTTCCTCGATGAGAGATATCTCATCATCGAGATCACGGCTTCGATCATCATCTTTGCGAAATTCGGCAAGCGCCAAGAGCGCTTGAAAATTCGAAAAACTAAAACTTTTAAAATCACTGTTAGAATTAAAAAATTAACTACTCGAAATATTCTCGACACGAATCCTCAGAAATATTCTAATCAAACTCTCATTAAATTCCGGAAGATTTCAAAGTTTTCTCATCAGACTTTAGATAACTTCATTATTTGGATAGAACTCTAAAAGTCTACACGGAACTTCAATAAAACAGAAATTTAAGAAAAAAAGATTATCGAACACAATACAATCCTATGGGCGAAATTGTAAAAGATTTTTAATCGATCACGCGAAAGTGAAAATGCATTAAGGTACTTCAGACAGGCCCAGGCAAAACAGATCACAGTTGGAACCTTTTTCAGAAAATAATAAAATAAAAAAGAAAAAAATAAATTTAAATATATTCGGAAACAAAAAATGAAATGACTCACTGAAGATGGCTCGTTTGATAGAAAAAAAGAAAAATTCAGAACGAGCAAAGTAGCCAGAAAGGTCAGATAAACAAACAAAGATAAGGAAATAATGGTCATGAGAAGGGAAAACTGACCATTAGTATATTTCAAAGATAGTTTTGGAAATTTTTTAACACTAAAGGGTGAAGAGTTTCCTCGACACGAATTTATAGATCTTGTATAGAAAATATTCATATTTTTGTCAAGAAAATAATCTTTGAATACGCTATCATAGAAAACAACTTTACGAAATAGTCTCGCCACAAATTTATAGAACTCGATACTTCACGTGTCCGTCCCAAAGGCGCTATCATAAAAACAATAAACAAATATACTTATGCAATTTCTTCAATATGAACTTTTAAAATCTTCATAAATTTATAGAAAAACAAATTTTGTATTTTCTTTCTGGGGGTTTTTATCGTAATGCTAAAATGAAGCATAAATTCCTTACAAAATAACTTCATACAGATTTTTAGGAATTTTAAAGTTTTTGGTTTCGAAAGTATGCAATTTGTCGAAAAAAAACATTAGATAAACAAGAAAATAATTGAATTTTTCTTCAAATTATTTTTTGGAAATTTCTCAGAACTATTTTTTGAATATTTTTTGAAAATAATTTTTTTAGGATTTGGCAATGAAAGACTGACGTGGGAAAATAACTTTTCGACATTTGATTTGAATTCCTGTTATTTTGAATGATCTATAGTTTATCTCGCATTTGATTGAGCATTTATTTAGGTTCTATTTTTTGTTCTTGAGTTGAGCGAATTTCACAAATAAAAAAGTTTATATATCGCATATTAGAAAAAATTGATTTTTGACTAATAAAAACTATAAGATAAATCGCACTTTTGATGTATCGGTTTATAGCTTAGTACATAGTTATATAGAAATTATCACATTTTTTTGATGAAATTTATTCTAGAAAAATTTGTAAGTAAAAAATACATATCAAGTCAGGAAAAAAAGTTATCTGTTGAATCCTCGAAGAAAATACTCACGAAAATTAAATGAAAAATCTGAATATATTCTCCAAGATCTTTGATTTAATATAAATTATTCCCAAAGAAATAAAAACGAAATTATTCTTTTTATTAAAATCTTTATATATTGTTTAAAAATAAAAAAGAATACTTTTTTCTCAGGATATTTATTTATTATTTAAAAGTAGAAAATAAATAGAAGTATTTTTGAAAAGAATCATACTACTTAAACATAAAAGTAGAAAGTTTTATATTATTTCAACATAAAAACAGAATAAGTGGAAATATCCTTGCAAAAAAAGAAACAGATGTGCGCAGTCGGAAATGTGGTCGTGATTGAAAGAGCCAAAGGAACAATATCGGACCGGTTATTTTTAGACAAAAACAAAAATCCACGTAAATTTTTCATTCCGGACAATTGGAAACAGGCGAGAACGGATTGTTTCCGTAACATTTAACATTTCCCAAATAATGTTTTTAAATAAATTTTTAAAATAAATAGTTAAAGATTGATTTCTTTAAGTTTCGTAAGTATAAGTCTTTTTGGGACAAAACCGACCGTAGACCAACTCGATTCGAAATTTGGCGGAGTGAGACATTCGATGGGGTTATCGTAAAACTGCTTGAATGCCGTCAAAGAAGAAAAAATGAGAAGCAGATTGCTCGTCCATTGGCAGTTGGCACGGTCAACGAGGTCATCATCTTTGTGATATTTGAAAAATTTAGAAAATTTCAAAATTGTACTGATTGACATTTTTCTGAAAATATTCAAAAATCAAAGCAAATTAAACCTTTTGGAAATCGTTAAAGCGGAAGATTTTGAGTTTCAAAAAAATAGGATCATTGTTGTTCCTCCACTCGAAGTAGAAAACTGGCCTCTTGAAGCAAAACTGATCTCTATTGTCAACAAACAGGACTTTCTCGAAGTGATTATCATGGTCAAAATCAAACTTAAAAAAATTGAGTTCTATAAACTATTGTAAAAACCAGAAGTGTTTATTTTTTACAAAAATTTCTCAAGTTTCCAGATTTTAATTTTAGGAATTCTTATTGAATATCAGAAAGTTCCATCAGATTCTGGAAAATTCCATCAGATTTTGGGTAATTTTTGACTTTTTAACTCTAATTAAACAAAGACGAAATAATTGTTGATGACTCAAGCCCAAGTCAAAGTTCAAGTGGAACCGGAAAAACGGTCAACAGTTTTGGCATTTCGAGTGGACAAGGAAAATCTGGTCGCGGAAACGAGATTAACTTTTGATTTCTCATTAATCCGGTCAAGTGGGCAATCAAAGAAGTAAGAAATAAAAAGAAAGTAAACTGTATTGAATTAAGTAAGATAAAAATATAAAAAGCATAATTCCAGAAAACACACTCGAGAGAATAGTGAGAAAAGGACGGGGTGATTTCGACGGCTTGATCAAACAAATTCATTCAAATCTCAGGATTCGGTGGCTGCTTTATTTCCCACACAATAGAGTAGGGTTATGCTTCGAATAATGTGGAAAAACTTGAATTTAAAATCAGGACTATCGGACCAAATGATTGTCTTATTTTCATATGATAAAGTGCGGTTATTTTTAAACAAAACTTTAGCTTCAATGTTGGAGATCTCGAGGTTCAGTAGCTGATTTATTTTTCACATAGTCGAGTAGAGTTGTACTTGGGATGAATTAGGAAAAAACTTGGGACTAAAATTGAGGATTTTCGGAAATATAATTCTTTTATTTCCCTATAATAAAGCAGTTGTGTGTAAAATAAAAGGACTTGATCTTCAGCGTTGAAAATTTTCGAGATTCGGTTGTCGTTTGTTTCCATACAATAGAACAATGTTCTGCTCGCAATAAAGCAGAAAACTTGATTTTGAATTTTTGCAAGTTTTCTGGATGCAACAACTCTTTATAACAAAATAAGATAAATTTCAGTTTTTAAATATTTGACTTTAAGATTTAACTTCTTATTTTTACATGGAAAATGAAATTCTATTCAAAACAAAAAGAACATGCCTTTGAAGTTAAAAAAAACTTATCTGGGATAAACTTTGTTGACGGTCAAGTGGGTCTTTGAACTCTTGTCTATAGGCGAAAAGCTCATCTTTGACGAAATTTCATATTTACTCATTTTTCTGAATTTTTTGGCAAAATGCTTGTTTTCATTCTAATACGATTTTGAAACTTTGCAGAACCATGTAAACACCAGATTTTATATTTTTAGTCTCGACTGGAAAATTATACAAATTCGTTTAGGGACCAATTTTGAAAATTCTGCCGAAAAAGTTTTTATTTTCTATAACAACATGAATTTCAGACTGAAACCATGTAAACACGAAATTCCACATTTTAGATTTCGATTCAAGATTCTAGAATTTCATTTCGGGATGACTTTCTAAAACTATTACATATATTTCTCATATCGATATCATACAAAGACCGTTAACTATTGACTTTGTGTAGAATGATTTTAGCCTTTTTTTACAACCAAGACATCAACGACTTTCCACTTAGCGTTTTTTGACTTTGATCGAATCACGTCATCTTCAATATTCACGCATAATCAAGTTCAAAGTTTTCTTCTTGCTCCTCAATTTTGACCGAGATCTTCGTTTAAGAATTCAATAAAAATGCTCACATGTTGACCTACTCAAATTTCTTTCACTTTGTATTTTCCAAATTTCTTTATTTTCTCTATTTTTTTACATTTATTGAAGTTCCTTATTTTTCCGACATTTTTCAAATTTCTTTCATCCCGTAATATTCTTTAATATTTTCAAATTTCTTCTATTTTCTCAAATTTCCTTTGTCCTTCAATATTTCTTGATATTTCCGAATTTTTTAAGGTCTTCAATATTCTTCGAATTTTACATGGTGTTTGTTATTTTTCTCTCAGGACACTTGTCGCTTCTTGAAAGTCACTTTCTCAAGTTTATCTAGAAAACTTTCAAGTTTTTTTTGTTTATTAACTTTTTTTCGACGAATAAGTGCAGAAATTTTTTGAATTTAACAGTTTTAAAAACCTTTTTTAACTATTTTTCTCTCATGAATTATTCAATAAACGCTCGAGAAAAATGTTGGATTTGCCGTAGAGAATTTTGTTTGCCCACATCCTGAATATTTTCTCTGGTTCTTCATTTTTATTACCCAGCTTAAAGAAGTTCCGTGGTTTCAGAAAATTTTTCTTCTGACCATTTTCGGACCAATTTGGTCAAAACGAGAAAAAAACGCTCTGGCTAATGGTGTTCAGTCTTTGTTCTCCGGACTTGAGTGAAAAAAGTCCCAGAAGACCTTGTTTTTTTAGAGATTTTGATTAGTAGATTTGGATTTATTTGGATTCGACAAGAATACTTTCTTCCTACAATTGACAATCAGACTCTTCTTTTTTAACTTTTTCTACGCACGCTGTTCTGATTTACGTTTGTTTTTCCTGTTTTGTCGGAATCGAGAGTAGATTTCTGTCATGTTTAATTTTCAGCTATAACGCGAAATAATGCCATTTATGGTAGAAATTTATTATTTTCCCACGATTAGAGATCAAATCTTTTTAGTATAATTTTTTCTCTCGCGCCGTCCTGATTCACGTCTGTTTTTTTCTCGTCTAGTGAATTCAAAAAAAAAGATTTCTTTATTATTTCTGGTTTCAACATAAAATCCTGTACTTTACGGTGGATTTTAATTTTGTTTTTCCATATCCACAAGTCAAATTGTTTTCTTTAATAATTTTTCCAATTCATCTCGCGCTGTCGTTATTTGTCTGTTTTTCCTATTTTGGCAAATTTAAAGACAGATTTTCTTGTCATTTTTAATTTTCGGTCTTTGCACGAAATCTTGCGTGAACATTCATTTCCATGTTTGTTTTTCTTTAGATTCCTTGTCCTCATGATAATCTTTCCTCCTGTCCTGACAAAGTTCCCCATTTTACTAATTTGAAGTACAATTTTCCACCTCTCTTACATTTTTCATAATTTTAATGGGATTTCCCCAAGATGAAATTTTCTGGCATGATTGTCCAGAAGATTATTATTTTCCCGGATTTCCCAGTCTCATTCATATCTGATTCAGGACATCTCTGGAAGATGAGAAGATGCCCGGATGTGCTGTTCCAGATTGCCCACGCATTTGACGCTTGTTGGTCTTATGAATTGTGGAAGAGCCAAAAATAGATTATCCTCTGGGCAAAAATAGAATTAGTATAGAAGATGCTCTATGTTATTTTCTCAATGAGATTATAAATCTTCTTTACGATTTATTTTTTAAATATTTCTGAGCAAATAACTGGATTAAATTCTTAACCTTGATTTCTACTTCTCAATGCGTGTTTGTATTCAAGGTTTCTTATTTAAATGATTTTTATTTCGGTTTTTTATTAGCTGTCCTTGGCCCCCGTGGACTTGTTAGTCAAAAGCTGTCCACTAATTTTATTATTTGGCAGTTTCTGGAATTCTAAAGCGTTTTTTTAAATTTACATCTTTTCTTTTTGGAGACATGTTTCCAAATGACAGCTGTCTTCAGAATATCCAAGTTAACTGAATTTTTAAAACAAAATTCTATTGTCAACAATTAAAAATTTTACTAAATTTTATTCCAGAAAGATCTGCGAAGACGTTCTTTGAGACTGCCAGCGGCACCGGAGACTGGACCTGCCCGTTTTTTCTTTAGACCAAATTGGATTACTTGAATACTTACTCGAGCCTCCCGACTTGAGAGCCAGGCTTGTTTGAATAAAATTGTCGGCCAGCTTTCCGGCCGTGAATTATTTCAAAACCACTTTGTTATTAATTTTATGGAAAAAGTTTCATCGATCCAATTAGTATTTTCAAATTGCCTTAGGCCTTTCTGTTTTATGAAACTTTTTATTAGGTTTTATTGGGACGAAAAAGTCCGAAATTTCGATTGCTTTTTAAAATTCCTCTTTTGCAACTTCCGGAAGTTGTTTTCATTTCGAGTTCTTGGATTTGCATCAGAAATTGAACAAGTTGAGTTTTACCTATTTATAGAAGAGGATGCAATCCTCGTGATCTTTGGGATTTTGGCTTTTCCTGAATATTTTATAATTCCTACCAGTGATACGTGGCTCTTTTGATGGGAAAAGCGTGGTTTTTTTGTAGCAAAAAACAGAACAGTTGCATATTTTTGTACGTATGTGTTATTTGTCCAAAAATGTACACCTTTTAGACTCGTTGTGGTCTCGGAATTTGATGAAGAATTCATATCGGAATTTCCTAGTGAAAGCCTATTTTCGGGATTCCGTGACAAGAGCCCGATAAAATTTGGAACTTTGTTAGGAACCCACCGTCTTAAGATTTTGTAGTAAAGATTTTTGATTGTTTTAAAATTTGTAGAAGTTCCATGGTGCCCAGATTTCACAACAGGTACCCCTCGTGATTTCTGCGATCGGGATCCCCCATTCACTCAATTGTTGACTTTTGCTTTTAAAGGAGTCTGGAACTTTGTTCTTTCGCTTGACTGGTTTCTTTTCCCGGATGTGAAATCTGAAATCTGGCAGATCTTTCAAAATTTGAAAAGAAGCAGTTTGTTTTTGACAAGTTCTGCTTGACCGGTCAAGCACATATTTTTGGAAAAACTTCATTAACTATTATAAACTTTGAATTCTTCCACTATGAGCACAATTTTCGAGAATTCGTGTCACTGTTTTTAATTAAATATTATCGAAATTTCGTAGCGTTACGTAAATGCCAAATTTAGTGACTTTGGTCTCGGTTGGAAAAGTTCTGGAAGTTCCTGTTGAGACAATCCCGTAATAGCTTTTAGTTGTTTTGCAGCATAGTGTGATTTTAGGATTTTGTAAAAGTACGTAAACACGAAGTTCAGCAATTTTTTTCTGAACCCGGAAATTCCGAAAATTCGTGCGCTATTATTTCACGATAAATTCCATTTTCACCTTTTATAGCAGTGCTATTTTGAACTTTCCGAAAATCCATAAGTTCCGAACTTGACAATTGTCCTTGATTGGAAAATTCGTACTAGGACTGTTTCGGGGTACTTTTCGTTTTTATAATAGCATAATTACGAAATTCTCCAAAAACCCATAAACTCCAAATTTAACAGCTTATTATCGACTAGGAAATTTGCGTCGAAACTGCTTCGCAATGGTTTTTATTTTTACTTTCCTTACAATGGTGTGGTTGTTTGTAAGGTAATTTTCCAATTGTTTTTGATTAAAATTGGTCCATTACGAGAATGATTGACCAAATTCCTCCAGACTTGTTTTTCTTTTTCTCATTATGTTTTCATTTTACTGTCTTATCGAGTCCTTTAAATTTTAATTCACCGTTTTCTTGACAACCCTTGACATTGTTGACTTGTTATTATTTGCGGTCAATAGATCCCTGGAATTTTTTTTGCAAAATAATTTTTGAAGATTTCACACGTACCCCATTCAGTTTTTTGTTGACGAAAATGGGTTTTCAGAAACGGTTTCCATTTATGGAATGGATCTTGTTGATAAAGTCTTATAGTCGAGATTTCTCTAGAGTATTTCTGTTTATGAGACTCCAAAGTTTTAAAAAAGTTGAGATTAGAAAATATTTGTCATAGGCAATTTCCAGACTTTAGGGACTTTAGGACATTCGAAAATTGAAGTTAGTATTTGTAGTGAGTCATTTCAGACCTTTAAATATGCTTGAAGTCTTAAAGAAAGTTAAAAATGTTAGTAAATATGCATGGTAAATATTTTGAGAATCTCGATAAAGTGCAAACCTTTTGAGTTTTTAATCTCGATATTTTTTGCATATTGGCCGCAACTTTTATGTTTTGACTTTTCTGTCCAAAAAAATCATAATCCAGCTGTATTTTTTTGTCCTTGTTTATTTGAAAAATATGTCTGGTTTCTTAACTTATTTTTTTTTCTTGGTAGAATATTAATTATTGTGCACTTTCATCACTAAATAATGAATTTTCCGGACTCCTACTCTGGTTTACTACTTTTTTATGCAATTTTGGATTTTTCCGAGGAATGAGGCATTGATTCCTGCCTGAGGCTGACAATTAGCCGTCTCAAATTGGAGAGTAGCCGGAGATAACCGCGCTTTGGGCGGCTCCAGGAACTCGGAACTCCAATCGAAATGAGCCTGAAGGGCATTTGAAGACTAAACACTCTAAAACTCAGTTCTTTCTCTTTGAGAGATGAATTTTCCCTGAATTTTTGTCCTAATATTTAATTTAGGATCAAAAATCTATTTCTTCGTTTTATGATGAAATCTTCCTGAACTTCCTTCTAATATTTGATATAAGAATTCACGTTTATTTTTTTCGTCTCGAGAAATAAGTCTTCAATTTCTGTTCTAACGTAATATAGAATCAAAGATCTATTTTTTCATCTTTAGAAATAAATTTCCTTTGAATTTTTGTCCTAATATTTAATTTAGAATCAGTAATTTATTTTTTATTATTTTTCATTTTGGAAAATAAATTTCCTTTGGATTCTTGTCCTAATATTTAATATAGGATTCGAATTGATTTTTTTCTTGAGAAATAAATTTTGTTCTAATATTCAGTGTAGAATAAAAAATTTACTTTTTATTTACCGATAAAAATGAAGTCGATTTTTATTTCTCTTCTTTCTTTTTGAAAACAATATATTTTATATTTAATACTCGAAACAAAAGCCAAAAGTTAGACGATGTCTAGTACTCGGAACGAGATCAAAAATCCAATTTGTCTCCTTTCGTTTTAGGAAAGGAAATTCCGTTAAATTATATCCTCCTGATGCCCTGGAACGAAAATCTAGGTTTTCTTTTCTAAGAGCGAAGAAATCCTCAGATTTTTGTCCTTCTAATACTTTACAACAAAAATCTTATTTTTGTTTTCTCGCTTTTCGTTTTAAAATACAGTTGAGTCAGAGTTTTATCCTCTCTGACACTTTAACGAAACTTAAGTTTCGTTTTCCCCTTCCTTTTAAGACAAACTATTAAATCTTTATCCTTCTAGTACTTCTGGTAAAAATTTAATTTCTATTTTTTCTTTTCTTTTCAAAAAAACTGTTAAATATTGTCCTTATACGTCAGATGAAAACTAACCTTTTTTCCTTCTTTTTGGAGCATAAAGCCTTACCGAAGTTTATTTTCTTAATAGCCTGAGTCAGATATCTAATTTTCTTTTTCCCTTTTAAGAGGAATTCTGTCAAATTTTTATCCTTTTAATACTCTAAAACAAAAATTAAGCTTTGTTTTCCTCTTTCATTTTAAGAGGGAAATTCTGTCAAAATTTTGTCCTTTTAATACTTTAGGCAAGGAATCCGACTTTTTCGCTTCAAGAAAGAAATTCCATCAAATTCTGCCTGTCCAGCACCTCAGCCTATAAATCTGGATTTTTTCAAGAAACATTCTGTCAAGTTTTGTTCTTCCAGCACTTCGATCCATAAATTTAGCTTTTCACTTCCACCTCGGGACACAGTTTCACTAGATTCTTGTCCTTCCACCACTCAAAACAAGACCAAAATCCAACTTTTGGTGCTTGCAACTGGCCAAAGAGTGCTTTTTTGAAGTGTAAACTCGAGTCATTTTTGAAATTTGCCATTTTATCCGTTTCTTTTTCCACCAAGTTTTTTAGTCTCATCAAGTTTAAATTCTATTTCGGAAACCCATTTTTTAATCAATATAAAATTTTACAGAAAAAAGGACAAATTTTTATTTGTTTGTTTTCTTTTAAATTCCAAAATTTCAAAGATTCAATTTTCGCAAGTAATTTTTTCTGGAAGAAATTTTATAAACCGCCAAACATCTGGAATCTTAAATGCTTTAGATTTTTTTTATGATTTCCGCTTCAATTCCACTGGATTATTTTTTGGAAGAAAATTCTTTTTGCTTTTTCGTTAATCCGGATCTCTAAACTAAATTTATTAAATTTTAATGAAAACTATTTCCAAAAATATAGAAATGATTCTTTTGAAATTATTTCTTTTCCAAAATTTCAGACAAAAAATAATTTATTTTTAAATTGTCTAAGCAATTAGAAATTTGTTTTTTAAATTAATTTTTTCCACGAATTGTCAGAATTACTAAAAAGTAACTTTTAGATTGATTTTTTTTAAACAGATTTGTAAATTGCAAAACAATTTTTTTAAGTTTTGGTGAAATTAAAGAATAATTCTTTAAACTGTGCCTTTTTATAATCTTTCGATAAAGTTAGAAGACAATTTTTAAAATTAATTCCCTTCGTGAACTATTATATTTTGAAGATTAGGATTAAACTGAGTAACATTTAAAGTTTCGAAAAAGGAAATCTGTCCCAAAGGGGAGATTTTGCCCTTGAATTGGGATACTGAACTCAAATGATTTTTCTCTCGAGACGGAAGTTTTCGACAATTTGTGAGCTATGATTTTCCTCTTGAGATGAAAATTCTTCAACCTTTAGAAGTTGTAATTTTCTTCTCCAGGAAAAGATGTTTGAAACTTCATAGATTACAATTTTTTCGAGACAAAAAATATTTAAAAATTCATGGATTAATAAATTTCACCCAATTTTTCACACTTTGTGGAATTTTTAGAATTTGCAGTTGAATGATTTTTGCGTGGAAAAGTTATAAAGTCCCAAGACGAATTTTCCATCCGAAATTTCCGTGACGGAAAGGATAAAGTTGTAATTATGAAACTGGGAATTTCTCTCTCTCGAGAGAGAGCAATTTTCAAAGTTAACAAGTATTCTCTGTAACTTCGTATTGAAGAAATAATGTACAATTTTTGATTTAAAAAATATTTCCTGTAACTTCCCATTAAAAATACTTTTTGTAATTTTTATTTAAAAAAGCAGTAATTGGCATCAACTTTCTGAAGTCCCAACCTCCATTCAAAACACCGAGCTATGTCGTGTCACTTTGGTCTTGTTTTTCTTCGTCCCCTGTCGACCCTAAAATAGTCCGAAAGCTTGAATGACTTTCTACAAATTTTGGCTTCCACAAACTTAGAGTAGCCCAAAGCCTGAATGGACTACTATAAGCTTAAAATAGTCTAGACCCGAATGATGTTTTATAGACCTAAAATAGGCTAATAATCTGAATGAACTTGTACAACCTTAAAATAATCCAAAATTCAATAGACTTTACGATTCTTAACATAGTTTAAGGGCTTGAATGGACTTCTATATTTTCAATGTGATGTAAAGATTTCAATAGACTGTTGTAATTTCACTATAAGTCGGAAGTTTTTATGGATGTTTATCATTTTTATGTAACTCGGGAATATTTATGGATTTTCACGACCATGAAATATTGTAGAGATCTTGGATGCATTCTTATTTATGGCTTCTTAGTAACTTTAGCAGTTTGGAATTTATCTGGATTAATGATATTTTTAACAAATGGCGGAAGAAAAAGGCTTATTTTATCCACAAAAAATGAAAAGACGAATTTGAATGAGGTCGGGGTACTTTTGATGGACGGGGGCGATGGTCAGCTTTTCTTTTAAATGTCAGAATTTCGTGTTTTTTAGGAATATTTTTAGAACAGTAATTGTAATCATATTACTATAGAAATAGAAATGGCTGTTTTTACAAAGCTCTATCAATATGGAATTTCGGGTTTTTGTTTATGATTTCATTCTCACAAAGACTAGCTTTTTTATGTTCTCGACGGATTTCCACAACCCTCTCAACATCTTGAGGAATTTTTATCGTATTTTTCGTTTCAGGAGTTTCCACGAAATTCTGGAAGATCCTAATTCTTTCAAATGTCAGAATTTTAAATTTTTAAAAATATTTTTGGAGCTGTAATTATAAGATTGGATTTTAAAGAAGTTACACTTGGATAACTAAAACGGTAATTTTTCTTGCGAAACGATTAGGATAAAAATAATTTTATTTTTTTTGGATTATGTTAGAAAAGAGGGGGTTTACTTTTACTCAAATTTCCATCAAGATCTTTGTCCTTTTGAAAGACCTTTGTTGTTGAAAACAAAAATATTTAAATTTTGGATTTTCTCGTTGAACATCAATTGGCATAATTTTCTTTTCAGGACGTGAGTTAAATTTAGAAGTTCAAATTTCGCTTCAAATTGGCAAAGTTTCCCAAGTAACAAAACTTCAAAGATTATTCTTACGAAACGGTCTCTACAAAAATGTTTGGGATGAACTGGAATTCCTTTTTTTCCTGATTTTCCTTTTGAAACAGGAAGTGAATTTAAAAATTCAAATTTCATGCCAAATCGGCAGAGCGTTCCAAGTAAAGAATTTCGAAGATTAAGTATTCCCACGAAATGGCCTCGACGAAAACTCCCGTAATCATCCACACACTTTCCTGAGTTTCATCATGTTTATAATCTCTGATGTCTTTTCGAGTTATTACATCAATAATCTTTTCAAATCATTATATTAACAGTATCTGTTTATGAAGAGATCATCCTTTTTGCAGTGACCTTGTTTTTTGTTAATCCGCAAAATTCCAATCCTCTCTCTTACTCTTTGATTTTTTCTGGGAGCAATTGTCGTGTTGAAGTGATGCCAGTTGTCATCTTGTCACTAAAAATCAAGTAGCTAAAAATCAAATAGAAGAAAGTCAGCAATTGCTCGACCTGAAGAGATAAACCGAGTCGGGTTAGGGTTCCTGAGTCTTTTTTAATTGCTTAATTCATTCCGGAACTTCTTTAGTGAAAACTTATGTCAGGGTATTTTCGTAAAAATCCTTCAAAATAATATAATTAATTTAAAGCGTTTAGAAGTGTTTGTACGGGATCTGATATGGAGGAGGAACCTTCGAAATTCGTATCGAGACTCCTTCTAGGTAGTTCGAATTTTTGTTTTTATAATAATATATAATTCATAACTTTCTAAAAACATGTTTACCGTCTTTGTTTCAATAGGAACCTTTAAAAATTCGTGTCGAGACTATTTCGTAACAATTTCCATTTCCGCCTTTTATAATAGTACATGATTTTTGTTTCTTCATGTCCGATTCTCGAGAACTCTGATGATGGATGAACTTTCCCAGTTTCTTCTTCTGGAGAAGCTTTCAAGGACCGCGCCAGAATAATTTATCTGCTTTTGTCACTTTCGTTTCCAAGTCCTTCAAAGTGAAGAAAGGATATCCATGGAGGTCTTTGTTTAGATTTTCCTTCGAAGAAATTTATACACCAGTAGTTTCTATTTTCGAAACTTGAACTACTTGTGCTTTCGGAAGGAATTTCTACTACCGTCGGAAGATACCGTACTATAGAATGTCGAAGTTAGAAGTAACTTCTTCGAGATTTTTTTCGCAGGAAATTTCCGAAATCCTGAAACTCCTACACAGGATGGTGCAAATTCCCTGTTTTCGTTGTGGGAATCATCTATTGCACTTTTATAAAAATTGAAAACGAAAACCATTAGGAAACCTTCTCGACGCGACTTTCTAGAAATCTCAGAATTTCCGGAACTCCCACATGGGAAAGTAGGTTTTGTACTTTCTTTGTAGGAGTTTTCTGAATTTTGCTCAAAAAATTTAAAACGAATTTCCGAGAGCTTCTGTACTCTAGTTTTGAATCGGTGATTTCCTTTTTCGCGAAAATTCACCGAAAACTCGATACTTCCACTTCAAGAATTCCCTTCGAGAATGAATATCTCTTGAACTCTTTTATTTGACCTTGTATCAATTTCGAATTAGCTCGAATACCGCCTGTTTTCTGAATGGACGCCCTTGCATTTGAGGAAACTCGATAAAAGCTTTCAAATCCAGGACCAGTGTTTGTGTCATTTGCTGAAAGAGATGCTCCAAAATGAAACTTGAGCTTTCTAACAAAAAAAATCCGAATTTTTCTTTTTCGAGATTGTTTATTGATTCTGTATATTTCTTAACTTTAAATAAGTTCCTTTTGTTTTTTACTTTACCGAACATTTCCCTTCAGGACATAATTGCGAACAGAATTTCGAATGAAGGTTGTTCTAGAAAAATTTATTCATTTGTCCTCGATTACCCCAGCTCCCGCTGTTTTTTGAGAGGAAAAGCATTTCGGATTCCGCTAGAAATGGATTTGCAATTATCACCGGCCAGTTTTGAAGCTGGCAAATTGCCTTCGTTTTGATCGAGGAGGGCTTTACGACCCATCTATCTTTGAATTTTTCTTTTTAGGAAAAACAGGAAGCTTTCAGTCCCTTTTGGATTACCGAAATAACTTAGTTTCCTTCATTTACTTCCTTGCTAAATGTTTTTGGAACTTTCCAAGATATGTAAATCCAAGACTCTAGTTCCTGGTCTCGACTAGAAACGTCTTGTGACAACTTCGTACAAAAGTTCACTTTTTGTTTCTGTAACATTATTTCGGAAGTAACGTTCGGGATTGAGGATCCTAAGTTCCTAGAGAGTTCTAGAGTTTCGTGAGAAAATTTGTTCTTAATTTTTTATATTTTCTAGTAGTGTAGTTTTCGGAGTAATGTTTCTTTCCGGTAACAGTGGTCAGATTTCTGCTCGACAATTGAAATTTCATAGTGTGACGCCACCTACGTGTTTACTTCAAAGTACCATAATCTCACCAGGACTTTTTTTATTTTTCAAAATTTCAATGATCAAATTTTCTTTCATTCATTTATGCAGTTTTATTTTTTCGTAGTTTAACCTAGTAAACATCCCAGATTTAGCAACAAGAATGAGGCCAATATTGACGTGGCTCTATTTTTTAATGGTCTTTGTCCAAAAAGCCCCAAAGCCATGTGACAATTATCTCCACTTAAAGTTGACTTGGCCTTTTTTGGATTTTTTATTAGCCTCAATTCCTCGAATTTCACTTTTTGTTGTGATATGACACTTTTGTAGTAGATTATCTTCCCTAGTGTAGTTTCTATAGTAATAGTTTGCATTTTCCGTAACAACATATTTCTCCTTTATAATAATTTAATCTTGGTAAGAAGGAAAAATAATCGTGGTTCGATATATAGTACAGCTAAAAAATAAGGCCCAGGTTTTTTTTAAATTACCTTTGCTCTTGAATGCGGACGAGCTTATCACGAATTTTACGAGATTCACGAAGAGAGATAACTTCCTCTTTCATTGGATTGATTTTCGTACTAATTCTATTTATTCTCGAATACAAATAAATTCGTCATGACCTTCAGGGAAGTAGTGGTGGGAAGCAACTTTTCTCACTCATTAATTTGACGTTAAAATTCACTCGCTCTTGAATGAAAATTGACCTATTGTGGTCCTTGGAAAAATCCGTGGTAGGACCCGACTTCCCATCTTTTAGATTAGTTTTCGCACTGAAGTCCATTTCTAGATTGGTTCTCGCACTAACGTCTACCCGCTCATAGATGTAAATAGAATATTTTTAATTTTCACAGAAGTTCGTGATAATAACTGTCCAGTCCTGGATACAAATAGGATAGTCCCGGTATTTAGGGAATTTAGTGTCAGAAATCACCTCCTCAAACTCCTTTTCTCTAATCCAAATTTCCTGCAGGTCAACAAAAAATATACCATCTTCAGAGAATTTTGTGACGAGGGATAAATTTTTTATTTGATTAGTTTCCACGTCAAATTCTGCTCAGACTTCAGCGAAAATGAACTTATTATAGTCCTTGGAAGATTTCGTGACGAGATTTTTCGTGTCTCGTGATAATATAAGTTTACTACATTATTTTACAAAGAAATTAAATTTTAGAAGTAAATCTTTAAACCAATGCCACCAGAATAATGGACATTGCCGAAAAATGCCAGACCGTCATCTGGCAGTTGCCAAATGAATCGGTCATCTACAATATTCTTCTCGAGGTCCACAAAGCATACAGACCAGTCCACACCTATTTGTCTATATTTATATGTGCACTAGGTGCAGTATGCAACTTTTGCAATATCGTAGTTTTAACAAGGTTAGTTTCAAAGTTTCGATACGTAAAGTTGATTTTCCCGGTATTTGTATATATTAAGTTTATATCCTTTCGATGTTTTGGTGTGAAGTTAACTCATCAATCACTTCTTTTCAGAAAGACGATGAGAACGCCAGTAAACATGATCTTGACAGCGATGGCTTGTTGCGACACAGTTGTTCTTTTTTCTAATTTGATATACACAACTCATTATACCTTCGTCGCTGTCGCAGATTGCCATCCGAGACATTGGTCTTACGGATGGGCCATGTTTTTGATCGCCCACGCTCATCTCAGTCTCGTCGGTCACTCCAGCAGTATCTGGCTTTCTGTGATGCTGGCGTTGATACGGTATCTGACTCTGAGAAGCCGAGGGAACTTGAACGGGGTCCAAATAGGACCGAAGCACTCGTACATCGCCATCGCGTCCGTCATAGTCTTTGTTTCAGTCATGAATACTCCAAACTTCTTGACTTACAAAATAACGGAGATACCTTTGATCGCGAATTGTCACATCAAGGATCCGGAGCTCATCAATGCCTTGGCTTATGTCCCTGGAGTCAGCGAGATGGCAGTCCAAGCAGGCTGTCTTGTTTTCCGGATGGCTTTCTGGATAAGTGGTACTTTATTCAAACTGGTTCCATGTATGTTGTTAACGATCTTCGTCCTTCTTTTGATGAAGATTTTGAATGAGGTCAAGCAAAACAGGAATCGACTTTTGAAAAACTCCAGAACTGGGACACATACCAATGGTTCTGTCTCCCCAAGTGCTTTTGAAGCGAAAGCTGGAAAATCAAACGGAACTCAATTACAGAACAGTCTTTACAGAAATAATTCAGTGAAAAACGGCAAAGGACACCACGGAGGCGGAGGCGGTCGAGCCGACAGAACAACAAAGATGTTACTAGTAATTGTGGGTGTTTTTCTAGTAACCGAACTTCCGCAAGGGATCATGGCTGTTCTTTCTGGGATGTTCAGCGAGGAGTATCGTCGAAATGTATACAATAATCTGGGAGACATCCTGGATCTCCTGGCTCTCTGTAATGCCTGTACGACTTTCATCATTTATTGTACTATGAGCGCTCAATTCAGAAATGTAAGTTATTTTTTTAATTCGAAAATTCGTTTCGAGACTTTTTTGTTTCGGATTTTTATATTAACATGATATTAATACTTAATTTTCAGGAATTTCGGCGAGTGTTCATGCCAGCGACAGTGAAATGCTGGCTGGCTCCAGAATCTGTTCGCCGCTGTAGCGAAACCTATTTGCCGGGTTCCACGAAGACTGGAGTATCCTACCTCAGACCCTCCACAATGGAGAACAACGACCACTCTATCACCCTCACCGTTGTTGGATCTACTAACTCTGTGAGGAAACTTTGTCCAAACGGAGACTCTCCGAGAAATGAAGAAGGACGAGTTTCTGCTTCGTTGGTGGAAAACAACGATCGTCTTCTGGCTCCAAGTGACTATAACTCTGGAGGTTCCATGGCCTCCACCCTGACTGTCGACGGGGATGAGAAAGTTCACCTCCTCAATGGGGTCCCCATCGACGGGTAGCCACTACTACTACGCACTTAAAGTGCATTCGGTCTTGAAACGGGAATTTTTTTGTTCAACGATTTCAACCTTTCTAATTTCGCCAAAAATATAGAACGGTTCATGTTTTACTTTTGAATAAAAAATCAGACCTCATCATTACGATTCATTGACAACAACTTCTCAGGATCCAGTAGGAGTTTCCGAAACCGAAATTCGAAACCGAGTCATTAAAAATTGCGGAGGAATTTCTTAAAAGTTCATAATTCATATCTTTTGAATAATATTCATATAGATTATTCGGAATACTTTGTCAATTTGGCATGAAATTAAAATTTAAAGAAATAACTACAACGATCGGGATCCACCGGTAACTCCTGGAATAAAAACTAAAATCAAGGATCTGAGTCTGTGTCGAGATAATTTCGTAACTATATTTTGTCATTTTCAAGATGCAATTGCAACTACAAAAATTCTTCTTCAAAAATGTCAACCCGATCAAAATAAAATAATTCAACTTTTATCTTTTAATAAACGAAAACTAAAACTTGAAAAAAAGACGATCAACTTGAACTTCGATATTTTCCAGGAAGGTTTCGCTTTGGATGCATTTCTGACGGAATTCCTTCTTGGAGATAAAGTACTCGATCTTGCTGTAGGCCAAAAGTTCGTACCTCAACTTCATCATGATTTCGTAGGCTTCGATGACGTGACTTTTCAGAAGATGAGCAGCAGCGGTGCAACATTTGTTTTGGACTTCCTCTATGACTTCGACAAGTCCTCTTTCCGGAGTTCCTGGATTCAAATCGATTCTTTTCAGAAGATCTGCCCTGTAGTCCTCGAGACACCCGAACTCAGTTGGATTCGAAACAAAGTTTTTCAGAATCACCCTAGTTGGGGTGCCTGGGGACCCTAGGACACTTGGGGAGAAACGGGTCTTGGAGAGGGCTTGGGACGATGGGGGTGTCCCGAAGTGGAGGTTGTTAGAAGGAAAATAGAACATCTTCGAGAAACTTTCGACGCCGAATAACGAGAAGGTTCTTTTCGGAGTTATTACTGTGCCCTCAGAATATGTCAGGGTGTTGAACTGATTTTCGACGACCTCTGGAAGCTCGTTGGACGATATTTAGGCAAATGCAAGACATCAGGTTTTAAGGGAAGTCCTTGAACTTTTCTAGAAACATTATTTCGTTTTTTAATTTTTAATGAATTTTTGGCAACACGTCCGTAATCAACAACTTCAGCAAGTTTAAATACAATCAACTATCTTCACAAACAGTTCTGCTTTAAATAGTTTCTTTTGTGTGTCATTGGCGTAGTGTCCGTAGCCGACACTGCTCACACGCAGTTCTTTCTAATTCTTCTTCCTTTGATTTTCCTTCTTTTTCACATTTTCACCATCAGGTATTATTTATTTTTCTCTAATTTTTTGTTCTATCCTATCCCGAGCTTTAGATCAAGATGTCATCTGATGCTTTTTCTCTCGATGTAGAAGAAAATATGATTTTTGATGATTCCAAATTTCCTGTTGTTAAAGGAGATTTTTGTTCATCTTCGGTCCCGATCCCCGACGTGAATTTGAAAAGGAAGTATCCCTCTAGCTGTATTGTATTCCCCTTGAAGGAAAAATTACCTATCATATCGTATCTTCAAAACAGGTTTTTGCCGGAAACAGATCTCGAAACCGCGGCTTGGGGAGCAGATTTCGTAACACACAGATGCGCGCTCTCTGCGATGACGAATTCCTATTTCAAGTTATCTGTTGAGGTTTATCAGAAAGTAGTTTTCATCAGAATTCGGACTTTGGAATTTGCAGGACAACCGGGGCAGACCTTAGAACAAAAAAATTCCAAGGCTCGTATTGCTTCTTTTTTCACGGATTCAGAGGGAGCCCCCAGATGGAGAAACTATGTCTTGAGAAAAATGAAAATCGGAGAGCACAAACTTTATTTTAATGCCTTGATTGACGGGAAAAAGAAAGATGGAACTTTGGTTGAAATAAAATCCAGAAAAGGAAGAAGACTGAAGTACAATAGTGCCTTGAAGCTGTGGTTGGAAAACTACCTTTCTGGAATCGAGTCCTCCTTAGTCGGATACCACAACGAAATCGGAAACATAACGAAAATCCAGTATTTTTCTTCCAACTTGGACCTTTCGAATTTGCACAGAATAAAAAAAGAAAAACTCGACGAAGAGATTTCGAAAATCGAAGAAGTCTTGACGAAAATAACTTCTTACATTAAAGATAACTCAGAAGTCAAGAAATTCGAAGTCGTCAAGCTTTCCGAAAAATCAGATTTGAAGTTCGATAAGGAAGAAGAGTATGATTTCTTGACTCCAGAATTCAAGTCTCAGTTCAGCGGTTCTTTGTAAATTTTGTTGATTTTGGAAATTCTTAACTTAGTCATTTTATAATAAACTACTGTAAACTTTGTTGATTTTGAGAATTAATATTTTTATCTAACTTCAATTTACTGAAAATCTAAAAAATCTGGATAAAGTTTAATTGATGAATAACATGAAGGTCATCAGGAAGACTGAGAAGACAGCAACGGAGGCTCCGCTTCCCTCTGTAGTCGTTGTCTGAGTTGTAAGCGGAGCAGTGACATTGTTCGTGGGATCCAGACATAGGTTAGATCCACTACAGCAACAACCCGAGAACATTCCTGTTGGACTTGCCCCACAACTATTCTGAAGACTCAAAGAGGCGCACAGCGATACAGGATCACAAGTGTAGATGGTGTAGTTGAAGCTATTGTCGAGATTCACACTGATGCTGGCACAATCACCCTGACAGACCGCTGGGTTTCCACCTCCTTGGAGTTTTCCATTGAGATACACCCCTTCTTCACAAATTATTGGAGGAGGAGGGGTGGCATTGAGGTCGGAAGTCGGAATAGGAAGTCCATTGACGTTGCAGTTATCCGCATTAGAACAACAATGAACGTCGAGTCCACTGTTCGGATCGTGCCAGCTGCAGATTCCGGCGGGTTCACAAGCAAAGACGCTCAAAGTTTTATTTCCTACTTTTCCAGATGCTGTCATACACTCTCCAGGACAAGAGACGCTTCCGCCGACCAAGGCGTTGTTGTCGATACTGTATCCCACGAAGCAGTTGATGCCCGAAGATGATGGGGGAGTAATAACACCGTCTTGGGGATCCAGACACAAGTTTCGGTCGTTACAGCAACAACCCGAGAACATTCCTGTTGGACTTGCCCCACAACTATTCTGAAGATTCAAAGAGGTACACAGCGATACGGGATCACAAGTGTAAATGGTGTAATTGAAGCTATTGTCGAGATTCACACTGATGCTGGCACAATCACCATGACAGACTGCTGAGTCTCCACCTCCTTGGAGTTTTCCATTGAGATACACTCCTTCTTCACAAATTATTGGAGGAACAACAACATCAGGGTCAGAAGTCGGAATAGAAAGTCCATTGGCGTTGCAGTTATCCGCATTAGAACAACAATGAACATCAAGTCCACTGTTCGGATCGTGCCAGCTGCAGATTCCAGCGGGTTCACAAGCAAAGACGCTCAAAGTTTTATTTCCTACTTTTCCAGATGCTGTCATACACTCTCCAGGACAAGGGACGCTTCCGCCGATCAAGGTGTTGTTGTCCATACTGTATCCCACGAAGCAGTTGATACCCGAAGATGGTGGGGGAGTAACAATACCGTTTTGGGGATCCAGACACAAGTTTCGGTCGTTACAACAACAGCCTTTGAACATTCCCGTTGGACTTGTCCCACAACTATTCTGAAGATTCAAAGAGGCACACAGCGATACAGGGTCACAAGTGTAGATGTCATAACTGTAGTTTCCACCGAGACTTACGCTGATGCTGCCGCAATCTCCATAACAAAGTGTCGGATTTCCACCTCCTTGGAGTTTTCCATTGATATACACACCTTCATGACAGACAATCGGAGAAGGAGCAACAGCGTTAGGATCAGGAGTCGGAATAGAAAATCCATTGGCGTTGCAGTTATCCGTATTAGAACAACAATGAACGTCGAGTCCACTGTTCGGATCATGCCAGCTGCAGATTCCAGCGGGTTCACAAGCAAAGACATTCAAAGTTTTATCTCCTACTTTTCCAGATGCTGCCATACACTGTCCAGGGCAAGGGACGCTTCCACCGACCAAGGCGTTGTTGTCAATACTGTATCCCACGAAGCAGTTGATGCCCGAAGATGGTGGGGGAGTAGTAATATTGTTCATAGGATCCAGACACAGGTTTCGGTCGTTACAGCAACAACCCGAGAATATTCCACTGGAAGAACTTCCACAACTGTTATCGAGTCCCAGACCCTCACAAAGGGATGCAGGGTCACATGTGTAGATGTCGTAGGTGATGTTTTGAGGACTGAATTCACTTATTCTCGCACAGTCTCCATTGCAGATCGCCGGATATCCACCAGCGACGAACTGTCCATTAACAGCAATTCCTTCATAACAGACCATCGGGGGCGGAATATAGGGGTTAGGATCCTGAGACGGGGTGATAAAACCTTTGGCATTACAGTTGTCTGTGTCAAAACAACACTTAAATGTGACACTATCAGTAGAACCATGCCAGCTACAAATTCCAGCAGTTTCACAAGCAAAGATATTGAATGTGGAGTTTCCGAATTGTGTGGAGACCGTCATGCAGCTTCCGGGACACATAACACTCGCGCCGTTCATAGTGTTGTCGTCAGTACCGTATCCCACGAAGCAGTACAAACTTGTAGGTACCACAGGAGATGGATTGGGGGCAGGAGTGTACTTGTGAGAAAGAGGATCCATACACATAGAAGACGAACAGCAACAGAATCCGAAAGTATCGGTTAATTGACTACATCCATTCGTGAGTTGGAGATCTTGACAGAAATTTCCAGAGTCACAACTATAGTACGTCATGGAGGCGTTTTTTCCCTAAAAATATATTTTTAAAATCCTTATGTGTTTTTGAATTTTCAATTCTCTAAGAAAATTATATAGAACTTACTTGGAAAGTGGTGCCGAAACTGACAGATCCACAGTAACCATCACATTGCGTCACATGGGTCGAGTCGTACTCAGAGACCCCGTTCATCCAGACCCCTGAGGGACACGTGATAGGGTTCCCCACCGGGGTGGCAGTGGGAATTGACTGATTTCCATGGTAATTGCATCCGTTAGTTCCGCAACAACATCCTCTGATGGCTTGATCAAAAACGAGATTTCTGCACTCTTCATAGAGATCATAATCTCGACAAAGGTTCGTATTAAGACAAAGATAAGCTGTAGCTTTGGCACTCCCCAACGAGGCACTCATTTGGCCACACATTCCGTCACATTTTTGATATGCTCCGATTACCATATCCCCAATACTGTAACCAACGAGACAAGAAAGGTTTCTGGAAACATGAGGTTCGATCCTTCTGTCCTTGTCGTTACACCTTTCTCCATTACAGCAACAAACAGAAATTCCGTCGACGATGATGTTACAGCCGTCGATTCCGAAATCAGAACAAACATCAGTAGGATCACAGGTGTAGAAAGTGTCAGACCCCAGATGGACCCTCGCGCAGTGACCTTGACAAGGCAAATGCAACCCCAAGGCTCCCTGTCTTCTGACATCGACTCCTGTGAAACAAGTTATATTCCGCAATCCAGATGTATTGAATGTTTGGAAATTATCGAAGCTCGCAATGTTGCAGTTTGTAGTGTTACAGCAGTGGGTCTCCAGATTAACGCCATCGTCGGGAATTTGGCACACGTTGAGAGCATCACACATGAAGACCGTCACGGAGACAGATCCTACGGTAGCGGAGAAGTTCCCACAAGGTCCGCTACATGGGACAATTTCTCCCTTCACTGTATTACTACCGCCGAAATTCACAGAAATACCGTTGACACATGTGTGGTTTTGGGCAGGGGGTACAGGTCTGTTGCAGTCGGAAGTTGAACAACAGCAGACCTGAAGGGAGCTGTACTCGTTGACGGTGTCTATCACACAAGTGTCTTGGATGTTGAAAGTATCACAGACCACCACAGGGTCGCAACCGTAGATCGTCAAGTTAGTGTTGAGGGTGTAGGTCACACAGTTTCCCCTGCAGTACTCTGATCGACCAATAGGAATTCCTCCTAACCCATTGAACGAGAATCCGCTGAAGCATCTTTCTGCTCTGTTGGGAGGGAAAGGATCTGGGGGAATTAAGCTGGTGACATTGTCGATGTTACAATAGTGGTTACGACAGCAACAAGAAGTAATGGTATCTTCGATGGAATTGCAACCTTCGAAGGGGATGTCGAGCATGTCACAAACCTAAAATTTAGAAATAATATTATTTAAAAATAAATTCAAGTATTTTAGAAACCTTTAGAATCCTAATTACTCTGAAAAAAACATGTTACTTACTCCGAAGTCGTCACAGCTGTAGACGTCATAAACTGTTCCGTTTGAAGTGTATTTTGTATTGTGGCAGGATCCCTGACAATCCACAAGAGTCACGGCGGATTTGGTATCTGTGCTTCCGTCTGTGTCGATGATCTGTACTCCTACAGGACATCTTATAGACCCAGGAGGTGGGGGAGGGGGAGTTGGTAGAATGCCATTTTGGGGGTCGAGGCAGAGGTTGGAGTTGCAGCAACAAGCAGAAAGAAGCTTATTCGGGAGAGTATGACAACTATTTTCCAACTCCAAACTATGGCAAATATTCACAGGATCACACGTCAAGATCGTCACGCTCAGGTTGCTTAGTGTGACGGAGAAAGATGCACAATCTCCGTAGCATATTGTCGGAACTTCTGACGTCAAAGCTACACTGTTGTTGGGGAAGTTGATGTAGACCCCTTCGTTACAGACAGTCGGGATAACATGGGAGGGAGCTGTAGGTGGAGGAGGTGTCGTGATGCCCAAGGCATTGCAGTCACTAACATTATTACAGCAACTGATGTTTGCGAAAGGAAGGAAATTCGGATCTATAGTGTCACATATTCCGATGGGCTCACAAGCGAAGATGTCGAAAGTCGTTCCATTCAGAGTTCCATGCACTGCTGCACATGTGCTTCCGCTACAGGGTACAGAACCTCCGACAACGCTGGAGTTGTTGATCCTATATCCAACGAAACAAGTAAACCCTGAAGATGGAGATTGGGCTACAGTAGAAGATAAAAATGCTACAATTAATATCAGCAACATCTCTCGAGAAATTCGAGAATCAAAATGGAATAAAATACAACTTGATTAATTGCCTTTTGATAAGCTAATCAACTCTGATTAAAATTCTTCACCACGTTGTCTACTCCCGAAGAAATCAGATAACCGGAACAACGAATGTTAATCCGCAAAAAGACAATTAAGATAAAATGCCTTTTAGTGAATTTTTGTTTTATTTTAATCCTCAATTCTACTGTTCACCATTAAATTGGGGTACCTAATTATGTTCTTCGTGATGATGTTTGGGTCTGTACTTATATTTCAGTCGGTACTGCTCTGGAACAAGGAGCTCGTACGTCTTGCAGAGGACAAAAACGAGAGCACAGAATCCGGCGAATCGGGAAACAAGGAAAATCAGAGGGCCGTACGGCTGTCCGCCGTATCTTGAGAAGGCATCTCCCGGGCCAATCTAAAAGCATATATGATGGTTGATAAAAGAAAAAAAGCAATTACGATTTTCTTATAAGTTTCCAAGGCCTCGGAATCTCTGCCGCACCAATTTACTTTGGGGCCGTTCTGGATAGCGTTCCATTTACCCCGGCTAGCAAGTCTGTTGACCTCTCGGAAGACTTCAAGATGTTCCTTGCTGTAAAGAATTGATCATGAAAAAAATCGAACAAGGCGAAGAGAACTTACCCTGTGGTTGCGTGGCTGGCGTCACGGCAAGCAACGATGTTGGCTGCTCTTCCAACAGAAACGATTCCAGAAGGCTTCAAACGCGGAAGCATAGTCTGCAAAATGAAGTAACTAAGATATCCGTTCATAAAACAAAGTAAAAAATCGAGAACTTTATATAAATTGTTCAAACTGTCAAACAACGGAAAATGCGAAGAAAAATTGGAATTTCATATATCAAAATCTTAATAAACGGAGAGTCGAGATGCAGGAGAGATGATCGGATGGGAATTAAGGGGAATTAAGTTCGAAATCATGAGAATGACGGAAAATAAACAGAAAATAAACTGGATAAAAAACAACACGGCGACAAGCGCTTCTCGTCCTGACTCTTGGCGTAGCGTTCTTTTTGAAAAATTAAAAATATAAAAGCTCGAGTTTTGTTTTGATCTTCAAAAAGTTCGCTTCCTTGTTGCAAATCTTCATGTTTAGTATCAAAAACTCTACAATAAAGTTAAAACATTGAAAAATAATATCTGAAATTGGAAACTGGGAATCTTTGGAAAGATATAATACGGTTTGATTGCTTTTGAACTTCAAAAACTCGTTTACTAATTTAAAATTATCATTTCTTCCAGGTTATATTATTATAAAATTTAACAAAATTGCTATTATGAAATGGTCTCAGTGTGAGTTCTCAAGCCCTTCAAAATAGCTTAGAACTTTTGATTTCATATTTTCTCTTCAAATATCTTCATCAAATTCCAAAAATTATAGTGATCTTAATCGACATTTTTGAGAACAAATTTCTCATTAAATTGACAGAGTACTCCAAATGTACTTTCATAGTCACAGTGAATTTTTGTGACGGAAGTTCTTCGACAGACATGTCTTGAGTTTTTAAAAATTAAAGGCCCCGATTGTGCTCTTGATCACTGGTCTTTTACTGTACCTTAGATGATTCAGATGTCTCGGCCAGATTATCGACGATTCCTAGATTTCCCAAATGCAACAAGGTCTCTACTAGATAGATTTCCAATTTTATTTGACTCAGCAGGATTCTAGTTAAAATCAATTTCTGAAAGCAGGCCCGACTTGTCAATTTCGGTCGATGACGGCCTCTCGAACATCCACTAAGGACCAGGAAAGACAAATGTATATATGTACAAATGTATCAATCGGTGCGCAAAGGGACCAGTCGATGGTTCCTTAAGTCTGTTTTTCCAAAGGAATTTTTGTTTGACTGGTCCCGACTGACTCATCTTCAATTTTAGATTTAAACACTCTAAAAGTATTTAATTTCCGAATTTAAAATCTCGGAAATCTCTAATCTTGAATTTCGGATTTGAAAGTCTTGAAATCTATTATTTTTTATTTTTTCATCATGCAGAGAAGTAAAGTATTTCCTAATTCTGTCAGTGAAATGGAGAAAGGAAATCCGAATTATTATAATTTCGCTCCGACAGATTTCAAAAACGAGGATCAAAAATCCAGAAGAAGAGGAAAATTCACGATGATGGACTGGATCCAATTCATCGTGTTAATTCTGATCCTGATCTCCTTGATGACGATTCTCGGTATAATCGTCGTAATCATCGTCAAAATGCAGAATTTTGCGAAATCTGCAGATAACAGTAAGTTCATCAAGATTGAATTCTAAAAATCTATTTTTATTTTTCGTTGGAATTTTACGATTTTTTGAATCACCAAGAATCAGGAGATTTTTTAAATCCCACATGTTTAGAGTTTCCCAGAATCCAGTGGAACTTTCTGAAAAAATTCGTATCAAAACAACTTCGTAAAATTTTAATTTTTAATTTTTAGTGTAATTTTGGAATCAAAATAAAAAATTCAAAGTTCTGGAATATTCTAAAAGTTTCCGAAAATTAGTACCGAGACAATTTTAAAAATTATCTTTAATTTTTTACAAAGGGTTTTAAAAATTGACTTTCACAACGAAAAAGTAAAATTTATATTTTCCATGTGGGGATTCTAACTTCAAGAATTAAAATTTTCTAAATTGTTTTTAGTTTTGATTCTTAAACAAACATTCGGAAATTGAAAATTCCAAGTTTTCAAAACCCAAAGAAATAATACAAAACTATTTCTTGATTCGTATTTTTCAGTTCTCAATGCCAATTCTCCTCTCGGATTAATTCTTCGGAAAATCATCAACTAATTTCCCGACTACAGCAATCCTCCAACTATAGTAATCTTCCAACCACAGTAACCCCTTCCAAACCGGTACTTCTGTATTTGCTCAACAATCGAAGATCCAAACATTGTTTCCATCAAAAATAAATTTTTCCAACATCTTCATAAACAAAAACAAAAGTATTTATGTTTTTCAAAAATTATCAACAATCCGTAATTAAAACAATCTTCTGCAACAAAAACGGATCATAATATTTGGACTAAAATCACGAGACAAAAATCGCCTCAAGACCCGATTTGATTGAACTTCAATTCAGAAAACCGAAAAGTCAATCAAATTAAAAATTGTACAAAATCAGAGATACAATATTTACACTCATTAATTACCACGTCGAAAAAAATAAAACCGTTTTCGAAACTATAAAGTATCTACAGACACCAGAATTATAGAATCTAGACCTGGAAAATTCAGAAATTTTGATACACCAAAAATCATTAACCCTGACTACAGAGACTTTCCCAGATTCTAATCTATAGTATATACATAACCCTCAAGCAACAGAGAGCATTTCAATCTGCTTCTCTATCTCAGAGTCCAATTCTTCTCCTAACGCTGAATCCGAAGAAGTAAAACGTTTCATTCTTTTCGATGGGCTGCTCATGGAACTCGGGATTTCCGGAATCTCATTTGCAAGACAATCTTCTTTCTCATTCGATTCCAGTCCTGAAAGATCACTCTTATAAAATTATCCGAAAACGAAATCCGAACCTGAATCATCATCCAAACTTCTCGACAAGGGGGAATCATCTCCATTCAACGTACTGTCGCTTCCAGACAATGAGTTTTCCTTCCTCATCTCACGTCTTTTTCTTTTCTTTTCATTTTTCCTCTTGCTTGCAGTTATAGAAGAGTTCGAACGATAGATTCTTGCTTGGACGTGTTCACTGAACGACACTCTCTTTACTCTCGGACGGATTTCTGCAGGTGGACTTTCTGAGTCCGTCAGAAAACTAGATTCTTCTTCTTCTTCAACCGGGAAAAATTCTCTTGGCGGGGATCCTGATCCCAAATTATCTGTGCTTTCTTCCAAAAAATCTATTTCAAGACTCATCTCATCTTGACATTCACTCACGGATCTAGCATACAACATTCTAGAAGAAGCTGGACATCTACGTAAAATCCCTGTGGTTCCATTCATTACTGTAAACCCTAATGGGCTTTTAGGTTTTTTAAGTATTCCCTTCAGTCCAGGAATCTGCTGTGCGTGGTATGGGAAGCATTCACTTGCGGAACGATCACGCATTTTCAAACTTCTAAAAGTAACATCATCAGCCGCATCTCTGTCAAGCTTAGCCTTCTTCTCCTCGTCACTACTAATCGCTCCAGGAGAAGCTACACCGGAGTCAATACTTTCTGACGGTGAAACCACACTCGGTTTCCCGACATTGGGAGACAACGCATCGACGTGGAGTGGCTTCGTCGGACTTTTCCAGCTAGGTGGAGGCGCATCTGTCACGGGAGACACTTGGAATCTTCCAGAAAGCGAAATCCTTCTCACTGGGGATTGGGCTTCTATTTGAACGTTCACCGAATTCGTTGATAAAAACATAACTTCCAATGATTTCCCATTATCATCAGAGCTATCAGATTTCCCGAAAATCATAGCTTTCGGATAATCCTTCAAAGAATCAGTCAGTTCTCTTCTCAATTCTTGAACACGAAATTGGGCACAATCTATCATCTGAAAAAACATTTCTTTAAATATTTTAAAGTAAAAACTCTCGAAAAGGGGAGGAGCAAAAGGACATTTCAACGATTTTTTAAAAACATTCCAAAGATTATCTTGAAAAACTGGTCTAAAAGTGATCTTCCGGAATATTTTTGGCAATGATCAAATGATGCAACAAAAAAGATCTAGATAAAATTCCAATGTACAAAATGCCCGAGATTTTTCTTCGAATTTCAAACATTTTTCCGCGTGATATTTCTTCAAAATCAAAAGAGTCCATATAAAGGAATATTTCAAAAATCAATGATTGAATCACCATCGTTTATCATCAAACTTGTATCAGACTTATTTTGTACTAATCAGAGTTCTCAATAACAACTTATCTCATGTTAATATCACCGAAAAAACCTATCCTAGTTCAATCCGTACTATCATCACGCACAACCCATACTAATCCTCCTCTTCATATCAATTGTTATCACCGAGCACGATCTATATCTCGAATCATCCTTAAAAATCCAAACAAAAATAAAACAAAAGGTACTGACAAGCACCGTTTTTCAACCGGATCAACTTTTGCCACAGCTGTTACCTTGACCGCCACTCCTTTGGACAATCTGTCTTTCAAATAAAATCGGACCACTTTCAAGAAAGCTCCAACAAAAATAATCTGATAATTCCAAGCTGATAAAAACTATAATAAAGACCAAAGACCTTTTTTTAGCCCCAGAGGCCTTTCGATGAAAACAAATCATAAACAAAAGACGAATAATATAAATCTTCCATTTTCTAAACTAAAAAACAGCATCTGGATCCAATTTACTCTGCTAAATTTTATAACCGCCACTTAAGAAAACCAAAGATCAAAAGGGAATTTTTTACTTTATAAAAATGCACAAAAGACGCGGTTTTTCCCAACTTTTTCATTAAAAATCCGAAAAAAAAACTCCAATTTCCCGGAAAACACTTTGGTTCTATTGTTTTTTTACTTTCTCTCACGATGAATCTGGTCAAACCAAAAAGCAAACAGTATCTCAATCTATAGACATAACAAGACTGTCTCAGTCAATATGAGGGAAATTGCTTCAAGACGAAAACAGCTGCCATCTGTTTTCACAGAAAGTGGATAAATTCGACGTGATTCTTACTACGAAAAAGAATATTCGAAATAATAAAATTTCGAGCAACGACCTTGGAGACAGTTGCGCGAAAAGAACAAAAATCACTTTAAATGTCCATGTTTTCATCCAAAATCTTTCTATGTGAGGAAAATGCACTTCAGAAATCGCTCTAAATCCCCACGTTTCAACTTATCGACCTTTCAGAGGAATTTACAAAAGCCTTCAAAATCTTCTTCAACTTATCACTCGTTTGAGAAAACTCAGAAACTTCATCTTAAATATTCATATTTTCCTTCGCTTTTCTGATCTTGCTTGCTTATAAGGCAAATAGAATTAGGAGAATCATAAAAAATTCATGAACAAATAACCTCTAGACAATTTGACGCTGATAAAACTGTCAACAAACCACTTTTATCTCATTTCAGACCACTCGGCGCCTAGAAAAGCTTCAATACTCCCAACTTCAAAAAGCCCCAAGGTCATGTTTACCACACTTTCCTGTTTGACAGTGAAATTCGATCTTTTTCCTTCCAAAAAATAAAACCTGACCCACGTTTTGTACTATTCCCAAATTAAACTAACCTTAGATATACTGCTTTTCATCTCAATAAAGGGAAGATACAATCAATACCGAGGAAATAATTAAAAATCTCAACTTTAAGAATCACACTTCAGAGATGGAGACAGGTCAAATGACAAAAACCAGGGGTAACTGCGTCTTTAAATTCTACGTGACAGCAGTTCAAAAAAGTAATCAAAAAACTAAGACATTTCCTGTTTCTTTCTTGGTTATTGAGAGATTAACTAAAATCACTTATTGGTCAAGTTTAGTCCTCTTTATCTAAAAAAGACAAAAGACCATCCTCACGTCATTTTGTTTTTAAAGGATTCTTTTAACAAAAAACTTAGTTTTTGCATGATTGATAGCTAGAATCTATCCATTCGAAACAAATGCTTTTTGTGCTCAAAACACATGCAGACTTTTAAAGAAAAAGGAAACCAAACTCAAAAGGAAAACCACTAGCAACTGGCAAACACAGAGCTGAACCCTTTTCCGAGGACATTTTCTTCTTGCCAAGGCCAATCAATTTTTCTCGCAAAACAACTTTAAGTTTTGCAAGATTCATGTAGTTGCAAATAAATCACAAGATTTTTAAAAACAACCAAAGTAAGGAAATAAAATGCAATCGGCGACCCAAACTATTATTAATCAAAATTGCAAAATGAAAAACTTCCATCCTATGATATTTCCAAAAAATTCAACAAAAAAAGGTCAAAGATGTAATAAAAAATTTCTTCAACGTCAATAGTATCATTTATCAACGTCTCCCATCTTTTTTTCACACTTTTTTCTTCAAAAAGTCAAGTTTGATCTCGTCCTTGGTTTAAAAAAAAATCAGTCACGTGTCTCAAAGTTTTAGTTTTTTTCGACAACTGTTAAGCTAAAAGGAAACTAAAAGTTCCGCATCAAAAATCTCAATACACTTTGGCTAATGAGAACTAATAGTAAAAACTAAAAAAGCTGCTTTCTGCATAAATCTAAACACTACATTTCTTTTTCATCAACGCAATTTTCAAAACTCTCAAAGCGGCAAGATGATTGTTTCTACATTAAAGTGTTACAAATTCGTATAGTCTTCTTAAAATAACTCCAACTAAAGAAACCGAATTTACATCGATAAATTATTAAAACAATTCAACTTAATTAAAGTCATACAATCAAAATGATGCGCTTTCCTTCCAAAACTTCAATCATCCTTCTCTAAAAAGAAAGCGTCTGGAAAAATTCTAAATATAAACAACGAAAGCAGTCAATGATCGCTTAACTGACTAAAAAAGCCGGACTAATAGAACGAAGCCGACACAACAAAAACTATAGCTGACGTTTCAATGCACGAGGAACGCACTTTTACAATCGTAAACAGTCGTCCAGGATCCAAGTTCACAAACTAGTCATTATTAACTTAAGGACTCCCATAAAACCTTGTGTCTTTTCTAATCTTCGCTCCTATACAAACTCCTAATCATTGATCGTCTTAAACTTTCTTCCAACAAAAGCATATCGGTTCAATTTATGGACTTTTTAGACAAACGACAACTGCTGCTGGATACGAATTTTTTACAACCAAAGAATGACGGCATTAGTCACAATTACTTTCTCCATCTGGGTCTTCACTAATATCCATAAAGAACAGTTGGTTTCAAATTCCTAGTATTAGGGAAAATAATCTCTTAAACCAAGAATAAATCATAAAAAGAGAGAAAACAATATTTTTCTTTAAGAGTCTAACAAAGACTATTTTTCGCGCGCTTGTCGGGTCAAAAGGTTGTTTTGGCAGAAAAAACAATGGTCGATTACACATTCGGCATTTTTCTTTTTCTGCTTTTACATAACAAACAACATGTGGAAAGATACTGTATCTTGAATACCAATCACTTTTATACCTTTTCCTTGATCAAAGTCCATTCTAAAGCATACTTAAGAGTCAAACATAGTCTTCTCAAACACCGCAAAAGGGCAAAGTCTTATTTTAAATTCCCATAAAAAACAGGTTGAAATCCATTAAACTAACAAAGTTGAAGCACGTGAAAAGCTGACAATTTATATATCCCGCCGCGCAAAGCTATACAGCCTGAGTGTTTTCGAGACAAAAGACAACGTAAACAACTTTGTCATAAGCTATTTAAAATTTCCGGCCTAAAAGTAGAAATTCTTAAAAGATCAAAAAATAGCCATCCCTTCTCAACATTCATTACTGCTCATACAGAAATAACTCAAATTCAAAAGGCAGCTGACACACATATTCAATTCTCATACTTATTATTTCCGAAAAAGGCATTTCATTTAATTTCGCAAGAATCTCATTGGCAATTCCGCAAAGATAGACTTTTCTCGATGAAATTCCCGATCTTTGACCAAAAACGGCTAGTTTCATTGTCGGACTTTCATAAATAATCTATCACCAAATCACACTCGGAAACATTAAAGCTTATTTACATAGAAAAGCAAAATAGAACTTAGACTTCAGGAAAATAAATATTCTGCAGGTCCGAGTATTTCTTCATACTCAAAAGGCGACCAACATTCAATAAAATGGACAAAATAAATATAAAAATAGTAAATTTAATAGAAAATTGTGTTGTTATCCCAGCTGCAATCTGCATTTTTAGATTGCAGATATCATTAGTTTCCCAACGACGACCTATGTCCTCAAAAAACTAATTTCGCAAAATTTCTCATTTATCTTCTAGTCCGATAAAGCATTCAATTTTTTAAAGCGACTTTTGGTCTAAACTAAAAAATTGAGTTACTAATAAACTAGTTTCGCCCTTAAAAAACATTGCTCTTTTGTTGATGGAATAATAAAAGAGCAAACTGGGCTCGTCCCAAATTTCTTTTCTTCCACAAAAAACGAAATTGTAAATATCCAACCAAATTGGCAAAGTTGCATGTCAAAATCCCGTTTCTCAAAAGATTTAACCAAATTCTCAGAAAATAGAAATGTTTGGGGGCTTATAAAATTAAACCACCGGAAATCGCAAAAAAGCAGATATCCAAAAGTCAGAACGTAATCAAGAAATCTCTGGAAGAAATCTAATCGCATTTAAAGTTTGGCAACTCTGATAAAAAAGAAAGTTTGGAATCAACATCCAAATGTTTCTCGTCTAAACAAGATTTGTTCTAAACTTTCACTGTTAACAGAAAACCCTAAGTTTTCCCAATTGAGGAAATTTACTCTAATTTCTTTAAACACAACTATTCTCAGTTCAGACAACCCTAAGTTCTAAAAAATGTGACTTTCCTAACTTTTTTCAAAACACAATTATCAGAACCTTAAACAGCATAACAATGAATAAATTTAAAAAAAGAAATAGGAAAATTCCAACAAAATTGAAAACATTCATTCTGTTAACAGAAAATTAGTTTTCCAGGAAAAAAACAGCTCAAAAGTCACAAGATGAATTTAGAGTGAATTCTACTTTAATATGGAAAAGAATCAAAATAAATCCGTTTCAACGAAAAACTTCAATTTCGAACTTCGATAGCCAACTTTTTTAGGACAAAGTGAAGAAGGAAAACAACTTTTTTCTTTAAAAAAAAAGACTCACCCAATTACCATCCGTTTTCAGCAGTCTAGAGTAAGACAGGACTCCAAAGTCATGTGGAATTGTCCAGTAGTATTGAGACCGGCTAAATTTAGGCACGAGATCGAGTCGTATGGATTCCAGCTTCTCACTAAACTCCATTCGATGCAAGGCTAAAATAAAATTAGAGGATTATTACTAAAAATAGAATTACAATGCTTGACAGAATCATCGAGGGGAGGAAAACCCGCAAATTCGAAAGAGATCAAGGTCTTCCTTATGCCGTTCTTGGAGTACACAATATCCACAAATTGAGAAGGTGGGTCCATGGGAAGCTTCGCGATGTGATCGAGGAAATTGCCCTTCCGGGCTCTCCGAGGAATCGAGACATTCCGCACAAAGACAAAAACGGAAGAACTCAGCTTCTGGAAGAATTCTCCCAGTATCGAAGATGGTCCGTTTTTCCGGCTTCGAAACTTCTTGAAACTCTTGGAAAGCATGGATGAGGTGACTCTCCACGTGACGGAAGTCCTGAAGACAAAAGATAATTATAGAAGGAAGTCACGTGAGCCTACCGATAATCAGAGGAGATCTCAATTAGCGGAGCTTCTTGGATTAAAATGGACTGCAGTTCCCGGAGAACCAAAAATCGGTTATCCCTCGGAACAGGAGCGTCGATGGTCCATTCGGAAAAGAGAAATTGATCCAACATCTGAAAAACTCATAAAATATCTGGGTGGAAACTATTAACATGTCTCAAACGGAAAGTTACAAGTTCTGGAACAAAAAAGTAAACAATAAAGTATAAACGACTAGGGAATCCTTGGAATAGTCGGATATCTAGTACGGAGAAATTGTAGCAGATAAAGCACACAGCTTTTTTAATCTGTCACAGACTAATAATGACGACAGAGATTTCCTACTAAACTACTTAAAGAACAAAACTTACCTTGAAAACAGTCTTCTTCAAGACTTCTTGGATGTTTTCGTTGTTTTCGGCGGCTTCCAGAATCTCAGGATGGAATCTTATCTTGATTTCCTTTTTCCCTTCAACTCCAACGACTTCGCAGGGGATCTCGGAATCACCGTCGGCGGCCTGGATAGAGGTCAGGTCCAGGGCCTTGATACCCGTGTCGGTTTCAATGCGGACGAGACGGGTGCGCCCGTCTTCGGCTCGGTTGTACAGTTTCACTTGGACATTCTTCAACAACAGAGGCAACGATGACCAATCAGAAGGCATAAGAAAGAAGAAGCAGGTGGGGAATCAAAGTTTCCTAGAAGAAATGTAAACTTAAAGTTGTGCACACTACACATCGCACTTCTAAGTTCGTCTCGGCACGAACACGCAGGGTAGAACTTAAATATCATTTTAACTGGTAAAAAACAGGCCATTTAATTATTTGTTTGTGATTCATTTTCCAGAGCGAGTAAAATTGACCAATAATAAACAAGCCACTTAAATTCCTCCTTATGGGTTATTTGCCAGAGCGAGATGAATCCCATCAGCGCGAGTGAAA